>JARJLG010000337.1:0-68842 GCA_029448575.1 Mycena maculata
TGTTGCATGGATATAACAGTGCCCCAATCAGTATAGCAGTGGCACGACGTTCCCGAACATCAAAATTGTTCGAAGTACGATGCTCAGGCATGACAGTTGGAACCTGGAAGATGATGTTTTCCTGATGCCAGGCAAACGATGAGACATTCTCATGGAGAATTGGATTGGATAGTGCAACCAGTGCAGGAAAAGACAGTGATTGATCCGGATTGATAATGAATGTGGGCTCGTCATCCTGGACCTTGATCCATGTGGAACGTTCATCTTGATCAGGATCAACGTCGGATGGAGATTGACTTTTTCGGATAGGAGGGGTAGAGGGACCAGGCCCTGATCCAGGTACAGCAGGTGTACTAGTCAGAACCGTGTGACGTGGGAATATTGTGGATGTATTTGATGTATTGGATGGACCAGCATCGTCTGGCCCAGAAGTCGTTACTGTGTGAGACATGATTTTTATAGATGATAAGGAGTGCACTCAATTTGAGAATTTCCCAATGTGTCCACCAATGTTAGGATTTAGCGTATTATGAGCGTAAGTCAGCGTTCAAGAGCTGAAGTCGTGAGTGATGTTTTTGCAGTTTAGTAAGTTAGTCGTAAATCGTTAGAGAGTATTTGAAAGGGTTCAAATACTGGAAACCCTCAATGCGAGTGCCTCAAACTTAAATCAGCCAAACAATCAAGAATCACTACAATCGTGACCCAGGTCCCAGTGGGCTATGCACTTAACAAGGGAATACAAGGGCCCTAATTTCCTTAGGCAACTATGGCTAGGCACTTAGTTTGAATCGGCTATAGGCAACTATGGCTAGCGTCTTCGAAGTTGAAAGTAGAATGGCTACTGATGATGGATTGAAGTAAAGATGTGGTGCCGTCACATGAGGAGCGGCTCTCATATATATACTAATGAGTGTGGGTGCTAGAAGGTTCTACCTAGCATTAGAACATTCTTGTGTAGCACTAGAATGTTCCTAGACACAGCAATAAGGAATGTGCTAGAAATGTTCTGGAATACTGAGAATATTCCATACATTCTGTATTGTACAGTAAATATCCTACATAGATTGACCATGTATCAACCATAAGGGTTGACACGTAAGGAATATGAAAAGACACGTATAATGTGTCTTAGCGTGAGCAGGAACGAGTTGAGAAACTCGTTCTGATGATATTTGATCTCCGATCAAATATTGATTACTCTGATCGTACTCAAAGTTTGAGTCGTTCAGAAGCTTGAAGACCATCCTTAGTTTGTAAATTCAATTGAGAATAGTATCTGAGAAGTGTGCCTTCACTCTAGACCCAAAAAGCGAATTTATGAATGCTACAAGGATATTCAAAAATACACTATGAAATCCTGTTATCCATGACATCAGCACAAGGCGAATATATTCCGAGACAGCACGTACAACGTGTCAATACTTCTGGTTTGCGCTACAAATCAAAGTCATTGGGTAGGATTTAATTATACAGGTGCTCACGGTAATATGAAGGTCTAGGAGCAGCTACTACGACTGGCTGGGACTCGTCCAGCTCCTCTGAAGCAGGGATTTGAAACATGGTATTGTATAATCTAAGAGTCTCCAGCAAGACTTCCTGTGGCGACCGCGAATCGGATACCACGGGCAGGTCAAGGCTGCCACCGGCCCCTGAGTCTCTGTCTAGGTGGCACGGCAACTCTGATGGCCCTGGCTCACTGTACGACGTCGGAAACTCCGTATCTTGCGGGAAATCGTGATGGGCAGGGGTGGCGGCGGCTGTGGAGGGACCAGCGATGGGATGTTCACGCGTCGACACGGGTGATAGCCATGGTCTCTTGGGCGCGCGAGCATCAGGCTGTGCTTGCTTTCCGCTACCCTGGCCTCCCGCATGCGCATCTATGTGTACTCGCTTCCGTGGGCCCTTCTTCGCGGCAGCTATGACTTTCTTGCCGCCAAGCATTTGTTGCTGGGTCTCTGTCCACGAGTGCATGTTCGGCGCGTCCTTCTTGATCTTGGGCAACAATATTTGATCCCGAACGGCCGCGTTGAGGGAGGTATCAAGTGTGCGCAAGGAGTCAGTGAGCTCTACGGATGGGGTCACATTTGTCCGCTTCAGATGCTGAAGCTTGTGGAGAATGTAGTCCAGAAGTAAATGGTGGTCTGATTTATCGGAGGGGGTAGTTGTCGTTGATGGTGGAGGCCCGGTAGCATCACCAGCACCGCTTGACCTGCCAGGAGCCGCCAACGACCCTCCCAGGGGTTCAGGCCGGAAGGATTGGTGCTCGGCAACATCGGGATAATTGTTCTGCACCGCACAGATGTGTTTGCAGAAAGAGATGAGAGGGAATGACCGACACGGGCAGGTGTTCTCGTCAATATTGACAGTATAATGGTTTGTAGGATCCGACTGGGATTGTACCTCGAAGATTTTTCCGGCCTCGATCTCCCTGATGGATTCTGGTAATATTGATTCTGCCTTTACTTTGATCTTCATGCGCTCCCGTACTTCTAGATTTGGGCCTTGAAAACCGAACTCCTGTGCGCGGTGGCCGGCAATATAATGCGGCATGGCAACATTAATAAGAGTGTGGATCAAGTTGTCAACACGCCGGCCCTGTTTCGCCTGCATGTGTTTCGATTTCAAGATGTGGTGCCATCTGTCGAAATATGTTAGCCCTGTGGTATCGGAACAGGAGAAAGGGAAGCACATACACCTCGACAAGCATGTTGGTATCCGAAAGCTCGAAAATATTACGGTCTTGCCGATATATGGCAGACCACAATTCTTTATCCACCAGCCATGTTCTGACAAGGTACGTGACAACACTTTCCGGCGCAAGTTCCTGAATTCGGGCCCAACAGACTAGAAACTCGTCTGGATCCGTAATTCGGAACCAGCACTTCATTTCGGCCCACAACTCGGGATAATGAGCAATGCAGAAATGTTTTTGCCAGGCATGCGGGACGTGCCACCAGCATAGTAAGAGCTGGGACTCGATGAAACGTCGCCAAACGACGTTCATGGTTGCCCGATCGTGGCCGCACATGATCCGCAAGGGAATAACCTCCCAATTCAACTGCCGAAAGGTGACGAAGAACCAGTCCACGGTAACTTCGGTGGCATCGGAGGAAATCATCCAAGCGACAGGCACTCCGTGAGCGTACCAATCGCGGACAATGAGGGTAAAGAGACTCATGTTCTCGTAATACATTGTGTTGTGAGTAGCGTCGACGCCCATGAATTCTCGGCCCCATTTTGCGAAACATTTCCGCTGGTATGGGGTCTGGATCCCGAGAACGAAGGCATCTGGTGCCAACTTTGAGAGTGGCAATGGTGGGTCCAATGAGGCTTTGAAACCCATGAGGGAATCACGTTCTCGGAGCTGTTCGAATTGCAGTGTCGACAATTCGTCATTCTGGTTTAGGTGAACGGTCTCAGCTTCAATCTTTTTCTGAAGTGCTCATTAGAGATGAAAGGGACGCTGAAATGTGGACCCGAAACGAACCTGAATGCGTCGTACATCAGAAATTGTCACAAACTCTTCACGACGGGCCGGTTGTTGTTCAAGAAAATCTAGATTATCCTCGGTGTGCACGTTGCCCTGAACTTGAGCCGGCGGCATTAAGAGATGAGCATTTTATCAGCCAGAATTGAGAGAGAGATATGTACGACGAGATCAGGCCGAATTCCCTTCCGCAGGAGTTCCTCGATCTTGACTCGGGTTTTGGGTGGAATGCGTGTATATTTAAGGTTGTCGTCACCGAGTGGATGTGAATGTTCAGAAGCGTATAGTCCCAGGACATTGCTGGTGTCTGGGTAAGTCTTGATAGTCAAGCGACAAGGACAGCCATCGTCGGCTCTCCTCGCTGGAACACTCCGTATTTGGGTGGGGTTCTTGGGTACATATTTTGACTTGCCACCCGATGATAAGCCGCGAAATTTGCGAAACCTCAAATTTTACGAATGCATGCCATTCTGCGCTCATCCAGTGGTTGGTGTGAGCTCCAAACATGCAACCAAGAGCCATATTGCATTATCATCCTAAACACTGGCGCCTATGGCTTATTCCAGGAGACGGCACCCTTGAATCACTAGGGGTCAGATCCGGATTAAGGCTTGAAGCCCAAATATCAAAGTCCTGAAACACCCTCTATACGTGGGAAGGCAACCGCAATGCTCACTACCAAAGGGAGAATCATAATATCCACCTCTGACATCTATTGGGACACTGGGAACCTTATTCGGGAGGAAATGCTGAGTTGATTACACAACTTTGGCTTATCCAACGTGACGCGACAAGTCACAGGATCAAGGCTTAGACTCAATATTGCTATTTTAAACACCAGGTCCGTGAGGACGCAATCACCCGATAAGCCGCAGACCGGGACTAAGCACGTACTATGTGTTCCTGGATGTCGATTAAGGACATCTGGGGTATCGTTGGAAAGGGAATAACCTATACTATCCAACTAGCGATACTAGAAGTCGGGGCACACACAACAGAGGAAGATATGGGCCAATTACCCTGTTTAGGGGAATAGTGGAACATATAATCCCCTGATCGACAAAGGGTTGTCGATCACCGGATAAACTGCCGACCAGGATTAGGCATGTACTGTATATTCCTGGATGTCGATTAAGGACATCTGGGGTATCGTTGGAAA
The DNA here is from genome assembly GCA_029448575.1 of Mycena maculata. Taxonomy (NCBI): domain Eukaryota; kingdom Fungi; phylum Basidiomycota; class Agaricomycetes; order Agaricales; family Mycenaceae; genus Mycena; species Mycena maculata. The sequence continues at coordinate 4,647 of JARJLG010000337.1, forward strand.
GGGAACAACCTATATTATCCAACTAGCGATACCAGAAGTTGGGGGACAGACCATAGAAGAAGATATGGGCCAATTACCCTATTCAGGGGATATTTGAACATATAAACCCCTAATCCATGAGGGGTTGAAGGAGTCATTATACAAACATTTAGGAGGCTAGGAACGCCAGGGCGCGCACAGCTGATACCGATCACAGGCTAATTAATTAAGTAGAATACCCGAGGCCTAGTAATCATGCGTATGTAATAGTTTCTGTACAGTATATAAGGAGGGCAGAACCAGAGAGGACGGCACCGAACTAGACCTGGAGAGTGAGGAGCAATAAAGCCCTTGCGCACAAAGTCGACGTTTGGGCTTGACTCTTTGGCTGTCAACAGGCCTCAGAATTCAAGTTTGGTTTTGGAATAACAAAAGGACCGAACTAGACCTGGAGAGTGAGGAGCAATAAAGCCCTTGCGCATAAAGTCGACGTTTGGGCTTGAATCTTTGGCTGTCAAATAGCCTTGGAATTTAAGTGCGGTTTCGGAATAAGACTTTGTTTGAGGCGCGAGCCATAGTTACGGGGCGTGAGCCATAGTTACGGGGCGTGAGCCATTGTTACGGGGCGTGAGCCATAGTTTCGGGGCACGAGCCAGCAAGTTTGAGGCGCGAGCTGTTGTTACGGGGCGCGAGCCATAGTTACGGGGCGCGAGCCAGCAAGTTTGAGGCGCGAGCCAATCATTGTCGGAATAAGGCGCGAGCCAACAAAACCGGGTCTAAACAGCCCACAAAACCAAGCCGGTTCACAGCCGTTATCTTTGCATAGTTGGGACACTTAAATCCACGTTGGGAACCAACCGATAAATTCAGGTTGTGTCTTGAACACCACTTCGAGAAAGCTAGTTGAGACTTAGCCATCCTTGGGGGGAACGGGAATTGAATACTTTCGTGACAAATACGTTTACTCGTGGCTTCCTTGGACCTACACTTGTGTCCAAAAAGACCCGAATCTCGTCAGTGTATCTTGGTCGTCAAAAGAGTGTGTGGTGTTGGAGTCTGTCTACCGTCGATTTAGTCGCGCTTAATCTCACTTTGTGAGTTAGGTGTAACTCAGTCGTTCGATAGGGGGGATTTTGGCAGTTGCATTATTCTGACCGTTGAACCTGAGCAACCGTTTCACCGACCCTTGGCGCGAGCACACATATATGTGCTTGACAAGCCAGTGGTGTTCTTTTGTATTCTTGTTGCGACGAATTTCCTTGGCCACAAACCCGATGGAAAGTCGTTTCTCCTCGGCTCGTAACCAGACCGTCATATCAGCCAATGATGCCCACGTTAAAGTGTACTCTCCATCTGCAATATCGCGCTCGTAGGAGCCAACCAGTGCTTTTTTGTTTCGTGCCATATTTCCACCTGCTTAGAGGCCGAAGCATGCGTCGGGATCCCCTCACGAAGCGTTGGGTCGCGTCGACAGAAGGAATAGGGGCCACGGGATTTTGGTCGGCCGCAGGAGACTCGGAGATCTTGGTAGGAGGGGAGAGAAAGAGAGTGGCACCAGGCACGGCTTTTGCGACCCATTGTTCACCCAAAGATGCCACAAGCACGACGAAAAACCAGTATATTCAAATATTTCTCAAAGCTCGCCAAAGCGCATCAGAAATGCCGAACAAGCCGCACACGTGACCGTCAAAGTCGTGGGGCGAAATGTCAAAAACTACCTCAGACCGACTCAAAAAATGATGAACAGACAAAACAGCTGTGTAAAATACAGTGGATAATCTTTGAACAAACATTCATTCCCCTAATTTTGCGTGAATGGTTGGAACAGACAACCGGCATTTGAACGGGATGTTGTCCGAGTCTGTTTGAGTCAACGCAAAACCTAACCCTGAACATTACACCCAAATTGTGCTGTCCTGCCATGCACTGACATGTTTCTTGAACCACATTTTGTTGTCGCTTCCCACTCAACTTCAAAAAGTATGGATGGCAGTTCTAGCCACAGCCAGTGCGTTTTTAGATTGACAAGCATTTTTATTACTAAATACGCTGCTATAGCGGTGGTTTACTGCCGGATGACAGACACCAAGAGGATTTGAGAAGAGCAATGTGTCGTGAATCACAGCATGCTCGACGTGCTGCACAGGATGATGAAGAACACAACACCAGAAGGCGTAAAGATACCACCGCACATCAGAGTGCACGGAGTATACTATCAGCTGAAGAACAGAACACTATACGACAGAAGGACACTGCTGCACGACATTCTGTGCAGCAGAATGGCATTGTGCTGCCTCCCCCTGAAGTCTGGTGGGACACTGTTGCGAGACTCAATGATTCATCTACCCAAATGAAATTGGGACTCAAATGGAATCAGACGTGTAAACACTGTGGAATAAAGGTTTGTGGCTCACCAGCATTCACCAATACTATTTGAGCTCATTTCATCTAGGCGCTTACAGGCGAACATATCCATGACAACTGTTCTGTCTGTGGACCGAAAGGAAGGCATCTCCTGCCACGCCTTCCTACCTATCCTGAAGAATGGAATACATTCTTACACCATAGGAATATGACCTTGCTTTCACGGAAATTAAATTCTGTCTTCACATTGACGGCACTTGGGGTACACGATGGCAACTTCATGAAATTTCCATTGGGTGTTTCTGCCGTTGAAACGGTGACTATGGGTACACTGATGTTTGCGAAGATAATCAGAAAGCTGCTAGACGGCAACTAACCAACTGAAAACACTACAACCAACACATGCACACACACACACAGTTGAGTTCGGGTCGTCCTGCAGTTTACAGGTAAGATTGAACTTCTCAGGTTTGTGTCTCGAAAATGCCAACTCGATAGAAGTCTTATTAGGACTAATATGAGCACAAAAGTAGTCAAAGATTGACCAGGGATTATCTACTTTGACTGAAAGCGATATGGATTTTAAATGTTTTATACCTCTAGACACCTCAAAAAGATATCTCGAAGACCTATAAGTCTCTCTAGACTTAGATAGGATTTCCTGTCGTACTCTGACGGAGACCGCATTGGATCTAGACTTTGGATTGCGACCGAACTCACTGGAACGGATGCCAACGACCGGGTACTGCGACTGAACTCACTGGAACAGTGCCAACAGCAGACCTGAGGTAACAAACAAGCAGGTGCCTTTCACACTAGTGTCGCGACTCTCCATGAACACAGCTTAAGTCCTTTAAAGCTTATATATGCCAACAAGACCACTTTATATTTGAACAATAACAACAAAGATAGTTCTATAAACGTATCTCCGCGCTAGGCTCAGACCAGCACCAACACCGTTACCTTGGTGGGAGATGCAGTACCAAATCGCGGGATCTGCTAGGCTTTATATACGATACAGGAATTGTAGATAGTAATGAGAAATGAGTCAAGATATAAGAGAGATTTGATGTACATGAAACTGCGGAGGTATGCCGCTGGTATTTGTAGTTCGAGGCTGAGACTAGTCATCTAGATTTGACCAGCTTGAACCCATGCTAGGTATATTGGTTTGTTCTCGAGGCCTGCCGGTCTTAGCACGTATGCTAGCTGGACGGACACGCGCCCCAACTGCTTGCCGCGCGACCATGTAGGTCGTGGCATATTTCTAGTTCTCTATTGGTCGACGCGATACTGCCGTCCGGCTGTCTGCACACTAACCCCCAATGGTATAAGGATCAAACCGTATTGTATCTAGAAGACAATAGTCCTCTCGCATCATGAACACCTAGCCAGCAGCTCGGAGCTCACTCTGACTCTACTTGTATATCACCGGATAGAGGCTCTAGTTGGCAACTAGAAGTGAAAAAATGCACGCAGTTATGTATCACTGTCACACTGGATGGTGGACGAACATACCACCAAATACTCCTAGCACACGAAGGGCAACACACTATTCAGTGGTTCATCCATGACCCTGATGCCCTTTTCTCCCAAGGCCGTGAGCAGGACATTCCAGCTGATTGGATACACAGTGTTCTCAATAGTCTGAAGAGAGTTAATCCGTTTATTGAGAAACTCGTAATGCTACGCACATTGAACCCCTTTGACGATAGATAACCTTGTGCTCTATCTGGAGCACCCAGATACCATAACAAGTAACGAGATCGCTGCAATTATATCCCTTGCTCCCGCATCCCAGCCAACACGTCGGAAGATAGTCATTCGGAGAAAAGGCAAATCGGAAGCTTGCTTCCTGGATATATTATCCCCCTTTGTTGAACCCCTACACTATCTCCTGCTCCTTCCGTATGGAACGATGGGATGGTCATCGAATCGCTTGACACGAGATCAGACAAAATTCAGCCAAGCATGGTGGTACCGCACTTGCTTCTTCATGAACACCGAACAAATGTCATTATTCTCTCGCTTGACAGGTAAGCCCTTGATACGTTTAGTCAAGTAATGGCGGCTCATTATGTTGAACAGGCAAATACTTGGTTGATGCTTGGAGCGCTATCAAGGAGGCCAGACTCACGTACATTCGCGAGAATCAGCACTCTGATGCTGATGGCTTGGAAGAGGCCAAATATGTTGGAGATGGTGACGAAGAACCCGTTGAGGACATCCGCTTGCCCTCAACATTCGTACGTTCTCCTGCATGGGCAGATGCAAATATTGCTGATTGTCTTGCACTCCAAAAAGCATTGGGCCCTGTAACACTGTTCATAACATTCACAACAAACCCTAGATGGCCCGAAATACTCTCGGAGCTTTGCCCTGGCCAAACCGCAAATGATCGTCCTGATTTGGTTGTCCGCGTGTACCAGCAATATTTGTCGCGATTCATGAAGGACATTGAGGAAACAATGGGACCAATCCTCTATCATATCCGTGTTACAGAATTTCAGGCCCGAGGCCTTCCCCATTCCCATATTGCAGTGGCCTTGAAACGTGTCCCAGAATCACCACAGGATATTGATAAAGTTCTGAGTGCAGAACTCCCGAGAACAGAAGGACCACTCCACGATGCAGTAAAGCAACACCACATGACCCACAACCATGATCCGCAATGGACCTACCATCATTGTTGTTGGCCCTCAAAGCCATGCCAGTACAACTACCCAAAACCGACACAGGCCCAATCACGTTTCAATGATTGTGGTAAGATTGACCGCCTTTCTGGAATGTGTATATGAATGCTAAATTGCCATGACAGGATACTTTGAACCTCACCGCCCCAAAGCAGAAGATGTGTTATATACCGAGCCGGAGTGGACCGAAGGATGATGGCCGAAGAACCGGAGGCTCCGGTATGCTGGAGTGTCGGAGGGCCGGAGGGTCCAGAACGTATACGGAGAGAGATCACAACACCACAGGGGGTTAAGGGTGAGTGACTACCCTGGCCGGCAGGTATCCGATAGGAGGGGACAAGTCGGAGTACCGGAAGGGAACCGGAGAGTGCGGAGACGACTCAGTGCAAGGGAAGTAAGCCAAGCAACGTCAATTATCAATCTGACGTACAGGACATATTAAAGACATATTTATACTAAGTAGCTAATTGTTTTCCATATAAGGAAGGAGAGTGGTTCTTAACAATAAGACAAGTCAGAAGGACTGATAGGAAGTCGTATGACAATAAGATGGAAAGACAGAAAGACGGATAAACAGGAAACGCTCAGTAATCCTTCATTGCGTAAAAACCCAATGATACCGGATGGTTCGGAGGCTCCGGTAATATACCGGAGCCTCGGAACCTACCGGAAGGTCGACGAGTGGGCTGGGTATGCTGCATGGATATAACAGTATCCCCCTCTTAGGTTCCTCTCCCATGAGGAACCCAAAAGGAATCAAGTTTGTTGAACAATGAGGAAGCATGGGAAAATAAACAAGATCAGAAAGTCACGTGCTGTTGAGTTTGACTCAGACATTTCTTTCTTATTAACCACCACCACCTCCGGACAGAAAACACTGAACAAGATGTCTTCCAGCGGAAACAGCAACAGTGGGCGCGAGGGCTCGAGCGGTAGCGACCATAGCGACGCCGGCAAGGGCAAGAAAACCGGGAAGGGGAAGGCGCACGTGACGACGGCAGAGTTGCATGAGGAGGCCGCCAAACTGTTCTGTGAGGAGCGCGAGGCACGTCGCACTGCCCTCATTACCGCGTACCAGGAGCAGGCAGCGGAGGCTGCGCACCATGCGGAAGCGGCGCAGGAGGAGGCTGCACGTGCACTCCAGCTTGCTCGCGAGCTGGAGTCGCTAGGCTCCGGCTTTTGACGAAGTGCCGGTCATCGAGACGATGTCCCCGGAGCGCGCGGAGGGTGGTGAGGAGGATGACGAGTTGAACGACGAGGACGACAGCAATGTCGAGCAGGAGGGAGCAGAAGGTGCATCGCAGTCAAACCGGAAGTTCCGGTATTAACGGTTTTCATTTTTGTAGCTTGCGACTCCTGCCGGAAGAGCGGGCGGGTCTGCGTGGTCGAGGTGGGGTGCACCGCATGCCAGCAGTGTCGCAACAAGCACATCCAGTGTAGTCGCGCTCGGCCCCTTGGACCCCCTCACGTCAACAAGCGGCGAGCGGCACAGGAGGCCCGTCGCCAAGGGTCTGCACCCGTTGCGGGGCCGTTCGGGCTGACCAGAGCGACCGCGAGGTGTGCGATCGCACGAGGAAGGAGCAGGAACAGAGGGTGCAGAAGGGGGAGAAGAAGGAGAGCGGGAGCCGGAAGCTCCAGGAGCTCCAAGCCGACGTCGGGTACCTCGCAGAGCAGGTGGGGCGCAGCATGATGCGCTATAAGCTGGCATTCCGAGCATGCCAGCTTATTCTGAAGACGCTCGCGGCGCCGGAGAGTGGTAGGGAGGTGCCTCCCAGAGTGGAGAGAATGCTCCGGTGGATGGCGGCGGACATGGAGGCCTCCGCGTGGGACTTCACCCTGGCGGAGGAGGCAGAGCTGGATCGGCTCGCGGAGGAGGAGGAGAAGGATGAGGACGTGCGCTGGCGGTTGATGAAGCGCGGAAGTCCCGTCGTGAAGGAGAAGGAGGAAGTCACCAAGTCGGAGGACTTGGAGGTGGAACCAGAGGCTCCAGTTGCGCCCCGAGCCTGTTCCGCATCCTGGCCCGCAGATTTCCGCGTCTTGGAAGGCGAGGAGGATGTGGCGATGGTGGATGAGAGTATGGATGTGGATGCGCCTGGGGCACCGGAGGGGCCGGAAGGGCCCGAAGAAGAACGAATCACCTGTTATATGTCGAGTCAGGCCAAGGTCGATGAAGTCCGACCTCGGAGTTCGCGGTTTCTCGCAACACTACAAAGAATAGAGTGAGCGACTATTCGGTCCGCAGTTCCGCACAAGACTATAGTCCGGAGTCACGGAGTTCGGAGTTCGGAGTTGAAGTCCGAATAGAGGATGAAGGCAGAGGCTCGACCAACGCCGAGATAGCGAAGAAACAATCAATAATCAAACTGAAGTACAAAACATAACTAACTAGCTTTTTTAACTAAGTACGCTATTGTCTCTGGAATACAATAGCGTGCGAGATATTGGTAAGTAAGAAATGTATAACAATAAGATGCTAAGTGTAAGTCTGGGACTTACTTACAGTAATGGATGAAACCCGGTCCAATTATTACTAACCATCTTTGATGGATGATCCCAGTATTTAAATGTTTCCATCAGATGTACTTGTTTATCTTGTCTTTCACTTACACTACGACAATCTAGGTTACTATTTCTTTTCATGTATTCCTATCTTGTCTTTCACTTACACTACGACAATCTAGATCACTGTTCCTGTCTTTCTGTCTGAATCAGTGAGGACACATTGCCGGCGTCCTTTCACTAAGGTGACTTAGTAAGGCTAAACAATAGCAGACCTCGGGCTTGGTAAAGAAGCCCGAAGAAGAAGACGGACAAGACAATAAAGCCTCGGTGTAATGTAAGTCCGTCGGCCCGATGAGTCAACTGTGCTTAGAAGGGAAACACTCAGTAGACCTTCATAGCGTGAAAAGCCAGCCGGGCCAATGATGCACGGATATAACATCACCGCAACGTCCAGAGTCGCGAGTCAGGCCGCGGAGGCGAGGACCATTACGGTCCTCACCTTCAAACCCGACCTGGAACCCGTCCTGCCTCCGCCTCCTTCTCCATCACCTGCGCCGGAGGCTCCAGTGTGCGTGAAGAGGGAGTTGGAGGAACAAGGATTCCAGACCTTGGTGATCCAACCGGGAGCACCGGCAGGGTTCCATGAGGAAGGCGGGGTATTTGTGATGGACGATTCGGACGAGGAGATGGGGGAGCCGGAGGCTCCAGAAAAGCCGGAAGCGTCCGGAAGCGTGGAGTGAAGGCCCTGGAGGCCTAATGACCACAGACTTTGTAAATATATGAAATGAACGTTTTAATTTGAATTGGATGAAATTTTGTTTTCTTGGTTTTAATTTTGTGTGATGAGTTAATATTCGGGTCCGGGCTTGTTAGGAAAGTGGCAGTGAAAGTTGTTGATGTGTTCGGCCGCGTCCAAGTCGTCCGCACCAACCCAAGCGTACTGATCGTTGGTATTCTCGTACCCAAGCCATTCGACGTAGTACCGGAGCTTAGTTCGGAACCTCTGGTTGATCTTCGAATCAATGATTTGCTTGATTTCGAAGTGTGATTCGCCATCGATGGTTTCTACGGCAGCCGGAGGCGGCTCCTCGCGTCCTGGGAAGGGGTTCGGAATGTGCGGTTCGAGTTGGGAAATGTGGAAAACTGGATGGACCTGTGACAACAATTTTGGAAGCTGAATGGTGTAAGAAGCGGCACTGGGTTTGCCAATAACTTCATAAGGTCCAAGGTACGTCTCCGAGAATTTCGGAGTGGGCCGGCTGGTGTGAAGATGTTTCGCGAGAATGAAAACTTGATCACCGATCGAAAGCGGAGGTTGCGGTGATCGTTTCCAATCTCCGGTTTCCTTGTAACGCTCCTGAGCAAATGTGATTTGCTCCTGGAGGAACCGGTGAAGTTCCTGAAGATCAACGACAAAATCCTTGGCGTACATGTTCGCAACGTCACACTCCAGATGGACCATGATTGCCAGATTGTAACCCTTGTTAGCGAAGAAGGGGGAGATGCCAGTCGAAGTGTTCAGAGCGTTGTTGAGAGCGAATTCCGCGAGCGGAAGGAGTCGGTCCCAATCATCCTGTTGATATGAGCAGTAGATGCGGATACATTGTTCAACAGTCTGATTCATATGTTCCGTTTGACCGTCTGCCTCCGGATGATAGCCGGAGGTATAGTGGATCTCCATATTGAGAAGTTCACCCAGCGACCGGAAGAATGAAGCGATGAATTCGGAGCCCCGGTCGCACGTAACATGTGCTGGAACGCCATGTTTGGAAAATACATGAATAAGGAAGAGGCGAGCGAGCTCCGGCGAATTGATGTGGGTATTGCAAGGAATGAGAATGACCTGCTTAGATGAGGGATCAACAATCACCAGAATGCAGTCAAACTCGCCGGAGAGAGGAAGTTGCTCAATGAAGTCCATAGAAATGGAATGCCAAGGCCGGAGCAGAACCGGAAGGGGTTTCAGGAGTCCGTAAGGCCGATGCCGAGGCCTTTTGTTGCGCTTGCATAGAACACACGACCGACAGTAGTCTCGGACGAAGGTCCGAACCTCCGGCCAAGTGTACTCAGGGCGTACGAGTGCTAAAGTGCGATTCTGTCCAAAGTGGCCAGCCAACTCGTGATCATGCAAATTCTGCAGAACACGTACGCAGAGCTGGTCCGGAGCATCTCCAGAAACCACCGGAACATAAATGTGATTGTAAAGCCGGAGCATACCGGAAGGGTCGAGTTTCCAGCGCGGAGTGGTGCCGGAAGCTGCGGAAGCAAGTCCCACAACAGCGGCTGGATCATCGTTGTAGTGGGCACGAATGTCGGAATAAAGTTTCTCAACATCCATAACGATGGAGGAACGGAGGGTGATTTCCTCGAGGAATGTGGCCCGGAGGGACGCGGTGAGCTGATCTTGAGTGAAAATGGGGCGAAAATTTTGGGGATTCAATTGGCTATAAGCCCTATCCCCCTCTTTAGGGTAGATGTCCCATCGTCTAGTCAAAGCGTCTGGCTTGGCTCCGAGCTTACCCGGACGGAACCAGATAACCATGTTGAAGTGGCACAGGTATTCCGACCACCGGACTTGGTGGCGAGTGAGGATTTTGGTCGTCGCGAAGTATTCCAGGTTCTTGTGGTCGGTTACAACGTCGACCGGAAGCTCCGGTCCTTCAAGATAGTGCCTCCAGTGTTTAAAGGTGTCAAAAATGGCCAGGAGCTCTTTGTTGTGAGTGTCGTAGGTGAGTTCGGCCGGACCGAGTGTCCGGGACCAGAACACAATGGGATAGATTTTGCCATCGTCTCCGAGGATGGAGAGAATCGAGGCGGTTGCATAATTGGAGGTGTCGGTTTCGACAGTGAGCTGCCAGAACGGAATCCAGTGCAAAAGTATCGGAGCCTCTGTGAACGCGTGCTTGAGGGTGTCAAATGTGAGTTGGCAAACCGGGGTCCAATCCCATCGGACGTTGGAACGAGTGAGGCGAGTAAGAGGAATCGTGATTGCCGAGTAGTTCCAGATGAAACGCCAATAGAAATTACAAAACCCAAGGAAGGACTGAACATCCTTCACTTTCCGGGGTTCCGGCCAATCAACGATGGCGTAAACCTTGTCCGGAGACATCCAGAAGCCTTCTGGCGACAGGATGTAACCGAGATATTCGCAGGTGGTGACGCTGAACTCGCACTTGGAGAGTTTGCAGTAGAGTCCGGCCTTCCGGAGGCGCCGGAGCACCTCCCAAACATGTTCGGTGTGTTGAGACGGATCATCGGAATAGATCAATATGTCGTCCAACAGATGCGCAAACAGACTGTTCAGGAACCGCTGAAAAGCGGCCGGAGCATTGGTAAGGCCTTCCAGAACAACCCGGAGTTCAAAGGACCCATAGCGAGAGCAAAAAGCCGTTTTAGGTTCGTCACCCGGAGCGATCCGGAGAAGATGGTAAGCGTGCTGGAGATCAAGTTTTGTATAGATGCGAGCCTTCCCAGGAGCATCGAGGAGATCGGCGATGAGAGGAAGCGGATAGCGGTCCTTCTTCGTGATCCGATTAAGACCTCGGTAGTCGACGCACAACCGGAGACTGCCGTCCTTCTTCTTGGCAAAGAGAATAGGAGCTCCATGACTTGAACGAGTCAGGTATATAAATCCTGACTTCAAGTTCTTGTCGATGAAGTCCCGGAGGGCAGCGAGCTCGGTAGGCGAGAGGGAGTAGACGTGACCAACCGGAGGCTCCTCGCCGTCCAGGAGCTCGATTTTGAGGTCGAATTCTTGATGAGGAGGAAGATTGTAAGCTTCCTGCTCAGAGAAGACGTCAGCGAACTCTTGGTATTTGGAAGGTAGACCAGAGGTATCCGGAGGTGCCGCGGAAGCAAACCAAGCACGGGCTTCTTCCGAGGGTGTGGCACGCAGAGTATATTGACAACAATCCTTGTCTCGAATGATGGAGCGGTAAGCCGCAGCAGAGACGAGAGACACAAGCAGAGGGGTAGAGAAAGGACGAGGCCCAGGGGTCTCAGGTGCCTCCATAGAAGGAGAGGAAGATGGCGGAATTGTCAGAGTCAGTGTAGGCGCCGGAGCTGGAACGTCTTGTACCGGAGGCGCCTCGTCCGTATTCGGAGCTACCAAAGCGGATCCCGGAATAGTTTCCGTGTTTGTCGACAGTGATTTCCTTGCGGGATCGGGCCGGAATGTGATAGAGGCCTCAGATCAGTTAATCAACGGATTAATGCGGCTGAGCCAATTGTATCCCAGGACCAGATCACAAGGGGAATCGAGACGGGTGACGAAGAAGTCCATATATTGGACTTCACCAGAGGGAAACCGGAGCAACAACCGGAGCATCCGGTCGATGATGGAGGAAGAGCCGTCGAGATACCGGACCCGTACCGGGTCCACCGTATACATGGGAAAAGCATTAGATTCGCAGACTTTCAATGATACAGAACAATGAGACGATCCGGAGTCCACAAGCGCATGCACATGAGAGTTGAATCCCACGACTACTCGAGAGAGGAGAGATGGGGAAATGGAAGAACATGGAAAAAAGAGTGGAAGTGTTGAGACGAACCTCGGTAAGCACCTGTGAGTCAACGCAACTCGGACCAGGTGTGGAGGATTCCGAGTTGCTGATCAATTTTTTGACTCAGCAGCCGCGGCGACCAGCGTAGCCAGAGCCGCGGGAGCCTGGGTGGTCGTACCGGAGGTCGAGGCCTGGGTGGCTTTGGTGTTAGCCTGCCCAGGACGCTTGTTGCAGTTGTCGGCAGTGTGACCCTTGCCTCCGCAGTACATGCAGAGGTTGTTCTTCTGGCGGTGCTCGCGTTCATCCCTGCTTGGTCTTCCCGCTGGCGTCAAGCTTATCGGCGTAGGCCCGAGCGGCAGGAGTGGCATCGGACGACTTGGCCTTGCCTTTTCCCTGGTTACCGGAGCGTCCAGCGTTATTACCGGAGGCTCCGGTAGTTGCAGCGGTAGAGGAGGGTGCGGGAGCGCTGGAGGATTTAGAACTCTTGCCGGAGTTCCGATTGCCGGGTTTAGGGTTGCTGGATTGACCTCCGGTAGCATTACTGCCACCGGAACCGGAGGGTTTATCGCGTTCACGCTCCCGGAGCTTCTCCGCCTCGCGTTTCCAGTACCGGCCATCGATGATGCGAGCGACCAACTTCACTCCGTCGAGGGTGTTGGCATAGTTGTGATGAACCATGTCGTCCTTGATCCGACAGGGAAGTCCTTCGTAAAACTGATACCGGAGGGCGTTATTGCTCCACCGGGTCAAGACCGAAAGGAAGTCAAACTCGATGATGTAAGTGGTGATCCGGTGGCCGGATTTCATCCGGCACGCGCGAATCTTGTCCTCGGCATCCCCAACCGGATCATCCGGCCCGAAGTTTAACGTAAGTTCCTGAATGAAGATGGCAAAGTTGCCGTCCCAGACCGGAATGATGGTCGGGCTGTAAAGGTTGGGGGAAAACCATTGCTGAGCGCTACCCCGGAGGTACAGAATGATGTAGAGAATACAATCATCGTCGTCCGGAAAGTCTTGCGGGCACTCCACGAAGTGCAAATAGCACTGGGTGAGGAAGGACGAGAGTTTAGCCAGGTCCGATCCATTGAAGGTGTCCGGATTACAGAGATTGAATCGGTTGGAACGAGGAGGAAGGTCCGCAGGACGAGCAGAGAACATGTTGATGGCATCCCGGAAGGTCCGGATGGTGTCCATAATTAAGGCCTTGTTGGCCTCAGGCGTCGGAACACGACGAGGAGCACGAGGTATACCGGGGCCACCACCAGGGGGGCCTCCGGGTGGACCTCCAGGAACACCGGGACCTCCGGGGTGGACCGCCGGGGGGGCCGGGCAGTGGACCAGCACCAGCACCTCCGCCACCACCACCATTACTACCACCATCGCCTCCATTGCCGTTGTCACTGCCCCTGTCATGAATGGAAGGAGCAGGGTCATGTTCGGGGAGATCCTCCGATAGGTGAAGGCTTGCAGTGTGACCTCCAGAATGTATGGAATCTTCCGAAACCTCCTGGGGATCCTCCAGAACCTTGACGATACGAGGACCAGCGATGGGAGATACGCTGCGAGAGAATGCTGCAGCGCGGCGTGGATGGGGTGAAGCCGGATACCTCACCGGATTCTCGGGAGTCCGGGGGTTGAGAACCAACCCCGGAATAGTTGTCGGAGAAGGCATAGGTGGCACAGGTGAACTCCGAGTGAGCGTAGCGAAGAGTGGGTGATACCGGAATGGACGGGTACATCGACGGACCGAGAACTTGGACTGGAGTACTCATCGGAACGATCTGGCTGAACATACGGGATTCTCGACGAGGTTCCCGATCAGTCCGACCAGTGCTGGAACGTTGGATCTGTTCCGTGTTGGGTAGGTTTGGATTAGGATTGCGAGACATTGCCAGTCAGAGTAGCAAGATTGATAATACTGTTATATACCGAGCCGGAGTGGACCGAAGGACTGGAGGGTCCGGAACGTATACGGAGAGAGATCACAACACCACAGGGGGTTAAGGGTGAGTGACCACCCTGGCCGGCAGGTATCCGATAGGAGGGGACAAGTCGGAGTACCGGAGAGTGTGGAGATGACTCAGTGCAAGGGAAGTAAGCCAAGCAACATCAATTATCAATCTGACATACAGGACATATTAAAGACGTATTTATACTAAGTAGCTAACTGTTTTCCATATAAGGAAGGAGAGTGGTTCTTAACAATAAGACAAGTCAGAAGGACTGATAGGAAGTCGTATGACAATAAGATGGAAAGACGGAAAGACGGATAAACAGGAAATGCTCAGTAATCCTTCATTGCGTAAAAACCCGATGATACCGGAAGGTCAATGAGTGGGCTGGGTATGCTACATGGATATAACAAGATGCCAACATTGTGCTTCACATTCCATGGCTAATCCTCAAATATGATTGCCATATTAACGTCGAGTACTCCGTCACGGTACAATGCTACCAATATCTCTACAAGTATTTTTTCAAACCCCTTGACGAGGCCAACTGGGCTGTCAAGAAAAATTCCAGTACTCCACCGAAACCTGCACCTTCATCCTCCTCTGGCTCGACATCACGTCAGAAACCTGTGGATCAAATCAAGGATTATGAACGTGGGTCCTGCATCGAAGCAGCAACTCGGATCGCTTTGTTCCACATCACTGACAGGAAACCCTCTGTCAAACAGCTTCTAATTCACCTCCCAGGTCGTCAAAGGGGTAAGATGGCACAAAAAGACGGATCGGAATCAGATGGAACACTATTAGTCCGATACATGACACGACCACGACACCCTTGATTGGACACCATGACATATCTGGAATTTGGATCCCAGTGTTGCCTTGGGAAACACGACCCCGAGAAAGAGATGCATGAACTTCAAGTTCTCGAGAATGAAATCCCTGGCCATCCCCGAATGAGAATCCGATTCTACGAGGAAGGACACGTCACGGTCTCCTGTATTCAAATGGTATATCCTCGCCATGGAGATGTCTTTTACCTCTGTCTTCTACTGCTACACAAATCAGCTCTCGACTGGGTTGACATCCACACAATTGATGGGGTTGTGTACGGAACTCATCAGGAGGCCGCTCAAGCCATGGGATTGTTGGATGATGACAATGAAGCTGTGTTGGCATTTCATGAATTGCTTGATTTTGGCACAGCGCCAGCACAGCTCCGATGGGTATTCGCATTACACGCTGTTGAAGGTGACGCAGTAATGCCAATCTGAGATGATCATCAAACAGAAATGTCTGCTGACATCTGTGATTGGATGCTTCGGTCACGTCAACTCCTGACAGTGCACTCATATACAACGAGTTGTTGCTTGCGTTGCAACAACTTCTCCAAGGATTGGGGAAGACTCCAAGGATGGGGAAGACTCTAACCGAAATTGGGCTTCCTGAACCTGCAGAACGGCAAAAAGAAGTGGATGCTGAACATTTAAGATGGGGTGGAGATCCGACTAACTTATGTTCATTTTATTCAAGTCTCACTGCAGAACAAGTATGTGAAAATTGGTTCCGATATGACATAACTGACTATGACCCAACAGCGATCCGCTTATGACCGTACCATGGAAGTCTCCACCATGAACAATCCTCCGCCTCTCCACATTGGCGGGCGTGCCAGCCATGGCAAAACCTACGTCCTCTACCCTGTCATAGGTGCCTTACGGAAATTGGACGAGATGGTTTTAATATCTGCATCCTCGGCCTTCGCAGCAAAGAACTATCCTGGAGGGCAAACTGCTCACTACCTCTACGGAATTCCTGTCGACGAGTATAACCCTTTTCTCAAATCTTTTGTGGGCCCTAGAAGTGATAGTGCCAAACTCCTCCGAGCCGCAAAATGCCATGTAATTGATGAGATTGGTGCCTTACACTTCAAGGCTTTCGATTGCACAGATCGTCTGATGCAAGAACTCACGGGAGACTCAAAGACAGTCTGGGGAGGCCGTATGTTGATCACAATAGGAGATTTCCGTCAGGTATTGAATTTTCTGTCCAAATGAATTGTTTGCTAAAAAAAATCTACATGATCAGGTAGCTCCCGTTGTAAGATTTGGTGGAAGAACAGCAATATGCAAAGCATTGTTGAGAACTCAAGCCGTTTTCAATCGGTTTGAGATCATAGAACTGAAAACATCCATGAGGCAGCAACACGACATGGAGTTTTCCAATTTCCTCAATTCCATTGGCGATGATTTTGCCAATGACTCGGTTGACTTGACACGACTACCCCACACCACATGTCCCTCAGAAATCATTGATTTCATATTCCCTACAGACATCATGCAACATCCAGAAGAATGCATCAAACGGGCAATCCTCAGCCCCTTCAATCGTTATGTTGATGAATTCAATTCGACAATTCTCAATAATGTCCATGGACCTTCACAGACTTACTTCAGCAGTGACATTAGGGGAAGTCAAAGTTGCAGGAGATGGGCCGATTCTGGCTCCGATTCACGACTGATTCTGTTTCCAGAATCAATCAAGAATCGGCCTCAATTTTGACCAACCCGATTCTCACTGTTTTGTGGCAGTGCAATTTTCCATGTGATTGTCGTTTGATTCGCGGAGATATTCAGGGTTAGGGTGATTCTGGACCGATTCTGATGCAGTTGCTGCTCTGGAGTCGCAACACCGATTCTGACCGATTCTTGATTTGCGCCGATTCTCGGCCCAGAATCGGTCTTAGAATCGATGTCAGAATCGGCCTTGGGATTCAACTTTGACTTCCCCTATTATTGAAGGTGATGGTGACATGACCAGTGAAGCAACTACCATGCTGTCTGACCCGGATTTCCTGCACTCACTACACGAGCCCGGCATTCCCCCACATGATTTGACGCTGAAAATCGAGCCGTAGTTGTAATATAAAGGCAAAATAGCCTGGATGTAGCCAGTTGAACATTTTGCCTTCCAGCTCGGCTGTAGCCAGGGCCCTGGCCAGAGGCCTATTTTGCCCTGTCTCTGCCTGGCTTTCCCGGTGCTCGGCTGCCCTTTTGGATGCCTTTGATTTCCCTTTTTTAGGAGTTACTATTATTTACCTCGGTTACTGTCCCGTTGCAATTAGATTCCTTATAATTGATGCACCATCAATTATATAGAAATCTAATCGGCCTCTGCACCAAATATAACCTTCATCGCAATTTGATGGCTTCCGTCCCCGCCACCGCCGCCATCAAATATCACATCAATTCCCCGCCCTCTGCCCGCCCGCCCCCCCGGCACTTTTCCATCAATGTCTAACCACATATAAATTTATGTACATAGCATATTTGATGACTTTAAAAGATAGAATATATTCATGGTACCAGGCGCTACTTAATCACAGAAGATAAATCAATGAAATTATTTCCAAAATAAACGACCTGGCCCGGAGTCGAACCGGGGGCCCTCAGCGAACTGAATATTTTAACCGAGGTGTATTACTGATACACCAGGTCTTCTTACAGAGGAAGTTGGTTATTGTACCATACCATTGGCCCTTAATAAATTTCTTGTATTCCATGCAATCTGTGCGAAATTCAAATGTTCTAAAAAGTACGCTCCAGCCCCAAGTCGAACGGGGATCAGCTTCTGATTACTAACTTCGTTCAATGTAACAACAGGAAGCAATGTTACCATTACACTACTGGAGCTTGTCGCACCATTGTGTAGACTATTATCTCCTATTCCAAACACTCAAACCAAAACTCAATGTATTAAAGAAGTCGTAAAAAAACGCATCAGTACCGATAACGAGAAAGTAAGGGGAATAGGGTAGTCCGACGGCAAAGTGGTGCGCTACAAGCCCCGCTTCTCGGCTGCCAGCAAACCGCGCAGCATCCACTTAATGTCCGTCACAGCCTCCACCCACGATTCCCGTTCCTCTTGCCCGCCCTCTTTCCCCAGCTTCACACCCCACCAGTACAGCGTTGCGATCAAGCTGAGGGCGCCATTCGGTCCTGGGTGTCGCAATGATTGCCATCCTGGTCTCCTGCTGTCGGACAACCGCCACGGTGGTTGCAAACTTCCCCACCACTGCCACCATCGCATGTCAAAGACGACCACGGATGGGATCGCTGGCCCTACCCCATTGGCCATCACCCCCCCCCCCCGGCTTCCGCGTCCTGCAGTGATCCAGGCCGACAATTGTGGTGGGCGGTTGAGAGTTGCGAGACCCTTCCCTCCTTTAACCCATCCATATGACCGCTCGACGTCTATGAATACCCTCAGCAGTGCGTTGAATCCGCCGCCCAGATTGTGCTGCGACACCTCTGGATACACCTTGCTAAACCAGAACGGTGCATCTGCGGCGCAGGCTGGCACATCGTCGTCCGACTCGAATGCCACATCTTGCTGGCCGTTATGGCCAAGCGAGACGGCACCTCCACTTGTATCAGATCCGGGTGGAGGCGACGCAGGGCGTAGCGAATCCGTCGGAGAGCTGTCCGGCCGAGTTTGCTGTCTTCCACGCAGGTATTCTCTCCCTGCTGCTCCTGGGATCAGCACCTGCTCCACTGCCGAGGGCGCGAGTGGAGGAGGCGGCGGGGTGGGATTCAATGAGGGCGTCGCTGCATTAGGCAGTGTCGGTGGCGGAGGCGGCGGGCTGGGATTAAGCGGGGACGTGGTTGCTGTCCAGTCAGGTTGGGTGGGCACAGAGGGATCGAGCGAGGGCGTCGCTGTGTTAGACAGCGTCGGTGGCAGAGGCAGCGGGCTGGGATTGAGCGGGGACGCGGCCGCTGTCGAGTCAGGTGGGCCGGGCACGGACGGGTCCACGAGGTTGGCCCTGTTGCTGTCCGCCATGTGTACATCCGCCTCTGCTTGTCGTCTCAGCAAATACACTTCACACAAATCAATCCGAAGCTGCTTACCTGGACTGGACCTCTCCCCGTGTGAAGCTCCTCCAGCCGTACGACTAGAACGCCGCACTGGCCTGGGTACGGCCGATTTTTTGGCACCCTTCTTCGCGACAGTTTTCCCCCTTGTCTGAGCTTCCTTCCCCTTGTTCGTGACCTTCCCGCGTTCGACGTCCTTCCACAATTCAGGGTCCCTTTCCTGCATCTCCTCGTCCAGCCTCTGTAATATCTCTTGGTTGCGCGCCTTATTGAATTCGCGCTCCCAGTTGAGCTGGTCAATCCACGACTCTTCAGCGTAACCAGTGGGGATGGGGATGGGGACGGTTAATGGTGTACCCCCGCTCCCCCCTCCCCGGGCTCGTTTGCTCGAACCCTCCTCGCTGCTCTCGTTCTTCCTCTTCTTCGAGGCACTGGCCCGCTCCGCGCTCCCGCCTTTCTCCCTTTCCTTCCCCTTCTTTGCCACCGCCGCCTTTGCTTTCTTTGCTGTCGCGCCATCTCCTTCTAGATCGCGCTCAATCTAACTGTCAGAACCCGTATTTGAATCGCTGTCTGAGTCGGAATCGGATGATGAATCAGAGCTGTTTCCGGAGTTTTCTTTGTTGTTCCCAAAGCCCAAGTCTGTGGGCATCGGGGCACTGTCGTTGTCGCGCTTCTCAGGTAGAGCCGCTTCAGCGCACTCCTCGGGAGCTACACGGCCACGTTACGTTAGATCCTGTGTTACCCTGGAATTGATTTTGACTTACTGAAGGCCGTCAACAGATATTCCTTCATAAAATCAAGAACGTCCTTATTGAAGCAAGGCTTCGACCAATTAGGGAAGTGGGTAGGGGACGGGTCGCGATTGCGACCGTATGCAACACTAAATTTGAAGCATCAGTACGCCGTTGAATTAAAAATATATGACACGCACTGGAGTGTCCTCAATTCGCTGCCAAATTGAGGCATCGGTCCACCGAATACCACAACAGAGTGGAGGCCTGTATGCTCGTACACGCCCTGTAGGATAGCCGACATAAAGGTTCCAAGATTATTGATGCAGCTGGACACAATACCTACGGTTAAGGCGGAGTAAACAACAAATGGAAGAAAAACTTACTTCTGTCTGTCCTCTGGCGCTTTAGACGGTCCCTTTTTCATCGCCGCTGCGTAGGCCTCTTTTGCGGCCTTTGCATCCGCCTTGGCACGAGCGCGTAAGCCTGCCTGCACGTCTGTTGATAATTCAGCAAACAATTCCCGCGCTACCTTCGCACGGAAAGGGGTGTTTGGTGCGGTCTTCGACTTGAGAGTGGTGCCGTCCGCCTCAAAGCAAGAAGCATCCCAGCGGGCCTTCACGGCAGGGAAAATTTCAGTCTCGTAGCTTTCATGCATGTATTGCTGAAAGGCTTGTCGAGCCTTTGGAGGGCTATTAATCCCGACCAGCTTCAATAGGAGCATGGCCCATGGGTCTCGTGTACGGTCCATCTTGAGGGGCCTCTTCAGGCGTCGGGCTCGGTACTTCAGCCAGCGTCCAATTCGCTGAGGATATGGGAAAGAGAGTTTGATCAGCGTCACGCAGCATCCATCACAACTTCTCAACTTACAGCGTCCATGGTCAAAATCCGCGCCCGCTTCGCACTCGTCTCCTCCTCGTCTAGCTCCTCTATGCTCGGGCTGGCAAACTCGTCGTACTCAGGCAACGGCAAGTCCGGCTCTTCGTGGTCCTGTAGACGCCATGGAATCTTCGCGTGGAATTCATTGCAGACCTGTCGTACGTAGTCGCGCTCAGCGCGCCAACCACGTTCCAGTGCATCTGCATAGCCTGGGATATGGGGTTTCAAGATGGACTCCCTGGCGCCTTCCGCCCAGAGTTTCAAGTTCTGCCGGTCTTTTTTGGCTATCTGTTTCCACACGCGTTGGCCTTGACGAGGTTTCTTCACAGCAGAAGAAGATGTCTGTCTCACAGTTGAGCTGGTCAGTTTTTCCCTTTTGTTGGAAGGCCACGGGATTGCCGCTCACCCGGATTTTCGTTGGGTAGATTCTTCAACGACCAGGACCAGTCACGAGAATATCTTGCTTCTGGCTACAGGTGAAACGACCAGGGTGGGAATCAAACAAAGGTCTGTGTCACGCTCATATTTTCCATCATTATCCCACATTTTCTCCTTTAAAAAGTGTCTCTTTATCCTTTGCTTAGTATCCTTCTGTTTCTTTTTTATCATGACCAACAACCCTTGCACCCAGCCTCCCCAAATGCCCGTTGGCACGGTGCTCCCCAGTAAGTCCGTATCTAATGCCAATGTTCCATTCCTCACACCTCTTCTCCCACCTCTTTCTTCCTAGTTGGCCTTGTCGTCCTCGGTTTCCCACTCTTGGCCGCTCCTGTCTTCCAAACCACAGGCTGCCATTGCCTTGCGCCTGCCGCAACCGCCACAGCTCCTGCCGCGAGCACCCCGGCTCCCGTCGCGACCGCCCCGGCTCCTGCCGTGACCCCTACTCCTACTGCAACCTCCGCGGAGACCACCATCCCCACACGCACCCCCGCTGGTGCCGGCCTTCCAGCCCCACTAGTCGCACTTCTTCGTACTGAGGGCCCTTACCTCGCCAACGAGGTGTATAGCGTGATCCCGGCGGAGCCCCTCGGACCCATTGAAGAAGCAGATGCAGCCCCTGAGTGGTATGCCATTACCCGGGGTCGGTTCGTGGGAGTGGTGGACCAATTGTAAGTCGCTTCGCACCCTTCATTTTTTCCCCGTCTGATCTCTGCTCCGCAACTTCCAGTGCGCTTTCAGCTGTGGCCATCAGTGGAGTCGCACATGCCGCATGCAAGGCGTACACCACCCAGCGCCTCGCCCTCGATGCTTTCAATCAAGCACTCACATGGGGAGGCGTCCAGGTCGTCTAACACGAATTGATAAGTTAGGAATTCCCCTTTTTTCTTCTCCCTCGTTTAACCGTCGCCTACCCACTAGGTGTCAGCGCCAAACCGTAAGGGGGCGCGCAATTTTTAAAAAAATACGTACTGTATGCTGTTTCTCCAAACCATCAGAAATACACTTGTTTCGTTTCACTTACCATCCGCGTCCCAAACTAACGGAAAATTACCCGTCCTGTGTCAATCAAATTCCTGGCTAGCTAGCGCATACAATAAACAAATCCCTCCTAGCGGCAAAATACACGCGGCATCCGCTTCAGAGCATCCTTTTCTTCCTCGCTTCAGCACTGCTAAATTTGTGTGAGTTGCCATTTCAAAGAAACAAAGAAACAAATCCGCACGTCTCCGAATAGGTGCATGGATACCCGCGAAAGTTACACTGATGGCACTGAGGCTTGACATTATCTGTTAACCGACTGTTTGAGCCTTTCCCCGTGCTGTTTTATCTGCGCGACTCACCACATTTCAAATGTCGGCCTGATCCATCAAGTCAGTTCTCGGCAACTCTTCAATGAAACGAGGGTAGCAACCACGACAAAACTTGCAGGCGATTGGGCTGCGCCGGGGGGTCCTGGCTCCATTGTACGGGTCGGCAGGGTGGATCCCTCCCCCTTTGCTCTCGTTGCTGTATAGCAGTGTGAATGTGCTCATGAATGGCTAGGGAGGGAGGAGTGCCGCGGAAGGCACCATATTTTATATGGAGTTAACTATTTCCCCCGGACCTCACAACATTGCGCCAGCTCACCGGATTTCACAGTTGGCATGCAGACAGCCACCCTGGATCTTGCAATCTTGCGATCTTGAAGAAGCAGCCGAAAAAAAGAACTGTTTATAGCCACGCCTGATTAATCAAACGTGCCGCCTCCCACAACGTCTCTCCAACCCCGGTGCTCCCGGTGGTCCCAGTTCGCCGCTCCCTTCTGTTTCATCGCCTGACCAGCCTCTACTTCCTCTGGGTGGCGCCAAATTTCCTTTCATACCTTTTCTCGTTCCCCCTCTTCTTTGTTAACAATTCTTTGGTATGTTCTGATCATCTCTTATCTGTCTCTGTTGCTCATGTGGTGTCAATTCAGTCGCTTTGCATATGCTGCACGCCAACGAAATCTCCCACCCTACGACATTCTCGTATCCGGAAGTAATTTTCTATACACTTCCATCATTCCACCGGCTCACCGCCCTGCCTTCCGTATTCTATAGACACTTTGCCGTTCTCTCTCTCCTCTCAAGATGGCCCCGCTCACTCCCGCCCAAATCGTTGACCTCCTGCGCCTACCGCCCACCCGCACTTCTCCTACCCAGGTCAATCGGTTGATCGGACACCTCACTGATGCCCAACTCGAGGAGCTTGCGGGACACCTGGGTCTCGTCACCCTTGCCCGCGAGTTCCAACCCGTCTTCTTGAAGGTCGTCTTAGCCGCTCAACGAGTCGCCCGAGACTCGCCTCCGGGGTACCCGGACGAAATCGACGAGCTCATTAAAAACTTCGATGTATCGTCCCTAAATGGTGCGGGATTTCTTTGTTCTTTTTTTTCCTGTCTTGATGTGCTGAACTTCCCACCGATCACGTAGAGCACTTCCCCGATGCGGGCACGGCGACGCCCCCCCTGTCTTCTCCCGAGCCTCCCACGACGCCTGTCATTGTGTGCATGCGCATCACCAGATCTCAGGCCACCCCTGTGACGCCCCAACCCAGCTGCGAGTACACCATCTCCTCCCCTGGCAAGACGACTCTCCGCGCCACCAACTGGTTCCATGCCAGCGCACTCGTCAAAGAGGCACACAGAGCTGTAGCTTGCCGTGCCAACAAATCGACACGCAGCAAGCCCACCTCAGGCACGTACGCAGTGTTTTTCGGAGGGGAGGTCGGGGTGTTTGAGGCTTGGGAAGACACTCAGTGGAGTATCACAGGCCACGGACTCGCTCTCTTCTCCGGCTTTCCAAACGTTCAGGCAGCGACTGCGGCACTCGAATATCCTCGCTCCATGGGTTGGACGGCCGACTCTCAATCCCCGCCTACGTCCCCGCTCCTGGCCCCTGTGCCGACAATCCCCTCAATGTTGGTGCCGCTGGCACGGGGGTGTGGTATGCTGTGTGCAAAGGTGTTACGCCCGGGATCTATCGGTCCTATCTCGAATGCGGACTAAATGTTTCCGGGATCAAAGGTGCCCTCTTCAGCACATTCGACACCCGCGAGGAGGCAGAGGGTGTGCTTGCAGAGGCCCAGGATGCTGGCTGGGTCGAAGCCATCCCTCGCCTTGTACCCCTTTAAAATTGACAGCCGCCCATGCCGCGTAGCATAGTTGGTATTTGAGTACTTGTCATCGAGTTTTTTTTTTTCAAAATTTACAAGCAATCTTCTTTGATTTCCCTTCCCCTGTGCACAACCTGCGGAAAGAAATGTGTTGATTTGGTTTCGAGAAAATTGAAAGAAATGAGAAATGCTGGTCACCAAACGACACGCCTGAGGTCTATGTCGTCCTAGCTGCTGTACAATGTTGAATAAAAATATTCTGAGAGCTGGCAGAGCCTCTTTGTGCATAGTACCATGCCTATTAACGGAAACCCTGTATCCCATGTTTTTTCTGAAGGTGAAATTCATAAATGATGACGAACTCCCGAATTGTCGCAAGTTTTCCCATTCGAAATTGTAATTACACATCTGGCTACTTACATGAATGTCTCACCTCAGTGAGCTCTTTCAAAAATAAAATAAAAATTACTTTGGTTTGGGTCGGAATCCTTTACTCTGCTCACGCGCTCCCAATCAGTTGTACAAGCACTGGCAATAAAGATGATACAAACTTCATCCAGATGACGAACTCCGCTGATGACGAACTCCTCTCCGGCGAAGCCCCAGCTGTTTGGTCAGGTAAACGGAGGCACTTCAATGATTTGTACAGATACTCAGTATGCCACCCTGAAGTCCAAGTATGTTCAAGAGAAAGTAGCTAGCCAGGGCCTCCGGATTGTGGCATAGTGACGAACTCCTTTCCCCTCAAATGAACACCGCCACCTCGCTTCAAATCGACGGGCTTGCCGCGGTCTGCCGCAAACCATACCATGTGCACCAAGGTCAAGCGGACACAGGATGAAATCCTGGACCAGCGCGCCCAGGCAGCATGGGAGTACCATCAACGGTATGTGGACCATCATGCTTGTCATCGTTCCACGGGATCAACCTGCTCCACAGAAACAAAGAGGCCATTAATGCCAAGGCCAGAGTTCGAATGAGAAGGTGAAGCTACACTCACCTGCAGCTCCTTTACATTGACCATAACCATTGTGTAGGCGCCGTGAAGAGCTGAAGACAGCGTCTAGTGATATCCAGCAAGAATATACAGTGAAGGCGCGCCAATACCGCCGCAGATACATAGAGTATGTACTTACTCGGCGGATCCATATGAGATGCTGATTGTACGAGGTGCAGCCGACACAAGGAACCTCCATCCAGGTTGCATGACGTTCCCAAAAAAACAAAGCCACAAAATCCAATGCGTAAGAAACCCGTAACAACCCGGGAGGAAGCGAAGACGGAAGAACAGAATACACAGGCAAAAACCTCCAACGCAGATGCTTTGCAAACCGCCAAACCCGCGCAAGGCCATCACGGAGGATCTGCCAGTCCTCTCCCGCTCCGAGACATTGCTTCGGAGGCCAGTGATTCCTCGGATAGCCCGGAAGAGGATGATGATGACAAAGGGTGGTATGGCGACACAGAAAAAGAAGAGCTCGGGCCCTTGTTGAATGCCACAGGGCATCCAGACTATGTGCCGTTGCCTGGCCAGCAGCCATACGTGAAGCAAGGCCGGAGATATTGGTTTTAGTTTCTTCTGCACGATGTTTTGGGCGTGGTGTGGGACCAGTTAAACAGGTATATTTGGAAAAAGCTAAGAACAAGATTGAAAGACTAAGAGAAGAGATGGAGGCCGAGCACGGGAAACATATGAAAACGGAGATGACATATGACAAAAAGCGCAGAACAGAATGCGGAGAAAAAGTATCTAGAAGACTGTGATTAGATGGGCGGGAGAGTGGGGTTGGTGCCAAAGAATTCGTAGATCATTGCCTCCTCCGGCAATTCTCCGTCGATGGGGAAAGTCTCCAGCGCATCTTCGTGTAAACGACGGCGGCACGTCTCATGCTGTTCGTGCAGGACTCGAGATGCGTTGGCTGCAAAATCGGCATCCATCCGGAGCCCGTTCTCAAACCACCTGTCGATCCCGGCACCGGCCCATTGGATGAGCGAGTAGCGATGCTCCCCATCGCGGACTTTGACGAAAGAATAACGAAGGACGCCCACAGGCATCAGAATAGAGGACCCAGCTGGGAATGAGACAACGAGGCCCAAATCCCACAGTATGATGTGTCCCCCGTGGACTGGGCCGTAAGCCCCCAAGGCTGTAAGGATACTCCATGAATTCGGTTGATACCGGTCGTGCAGACCACTGGCACCAGCGCGAATGTGAGGACCACCGAGTTCAAAGGTGGCAGCAGAGAAAACGCTTGAGTCCGTCGGATAGAGTGCGTCGGGATGAGACTGCTGAAAGGCAGTCTTCTGAGCTTCGAGGGTGGAGAACGTGTTGGTGCAGTACACTTGGAGGAGGCCTACGGCGTCGGTAAATAACAACTCACATCATTATACACTGCCACAAACTCACGATTTCCATATCCGACCAACCTCTTCATGGCCAGCTGTTATATCCATGCAACATCCCAAAGCCTCCCGTCGACCTTCCGGCCGCTCCGGTAGGTTCCGGAGCTCCGGTCATATACCGGAACCTCCGGACCTTCCGGAAGCATCGGGTTTTTACGCAATGAAGGCTTACTGAGCGTTTCCCGTTTACCCTTCTTCTTATCTTCCTTTTAATTGTCTCACAACATATCATCAGTCCTCATGACTTGTCTTATTGTCATGAACCACTCTCCTTCCTATTCGGGAATACAATTAGGTATTCCATTTAAATACTACGTCTTTACTTCATGTACTTTAGTTTGATTATTAACGTTAATCGTTGCCTGGTTCTTCCTCTTAATCTGAGTCGTCCTCGTACCTCCTTATCACCTCCGGTACTTCGACTTTCGGTTATCCGTCAGTCAAGGCGTTAGCTCACCCTTAACCCCCTGTGGTGTTGCTATCCTTCCTTTATACTGCACCGGACCTCTTCCGGGCCCTCCGGTACCTCCGGTCCTAACCGGAGCCTCCGGAACCTCCGGCCCATCTTCCATCTCGTCCTAGGTCCATTCCGGCACGGTATATAACAGTATAATCAAACTCACCGTCTTGGCTGGCAATTATGTCTTATTCTTCCTCCGGCACCACTCCTCTTGTCTTTCCATCGCTAGCGGACTCTCCGCTGGGCGTTGAGGAGTGTCACCTTGGTCACAACACTGCCACACCTTGTGATGCCTCGGAGTCGACTTCGTCCTCCGACGTATTTTCTGCCAATCCATGGACCCCGTACCTTGTTCCGGGTACTTCCAGTCCAATCGGTCCATGGAGCTCGGGTTTTCATCAGGTCTATACCGGCTTTCCACGACCCTTGGCGTATCCTCCGGAACCTCCGGTTCCTGTTCCGGGAATCTCCGGAGTGTTCTCTGGAAGCGCTGAGACCGGACAGACTTATCCCGTCCCATCCGCTGTCTTCCATCACTATTGCCAACCGGTACATCATATCCAACCACCGGTGAATCGTCCGTCGTACTCCGGTTCGTCGGACTACGGTTTCCATGGCACTCATGACAGCATCGGCGGAAATCTTTCCCATCACACCAATCTCCTTTCATCGCGTCCTCCGAGCTCATCAGCGTTCACGGACGGAGTTCCGGATACCATTCTATACTCCTCCAACGCAGCTCCTCGTTCGCTCCGGTCTAACCTCCGGAATCCGGAATTCTTATACGGTACCGATCCTTCAAAACTCCATCCTTTCCTCGCCCAATGCTATCTGCATTTTGCGGAGCGTCCCCGGGACTTCCGCACGGACGACGACAAGAACTTATTCATCTTGTCGTTCCTCCGGGGTGACGCTGCACGCCTATTCGCAACCTCCAGCACGCAGCAGGAACTTCCATGGCAAGGAAATTTCTCCTTGTTCATTATGGAGTTTTTCGACGTATTCGGTCCTCCGGATCCGACCGGAGTCGCAGAGGATCAGCTCCGACGCCTCCGGATGAAACATTCCGACCAGATCATCCCATTCCTCGTAAACTTCGACAAAATCGCTTCTCTTCTCGATTGGAGCGATTCCGCTCTCAGTCACGCTCTCCGCGCCGCTCTCCCTCTCCGGATCATCTCGGAGATGGATCAGTACACCTATCCGAGCTCTTTAGCAGGTGTCCGCGCAATCGCACGCCGTATCAACTATTGGTACTGGCAGCGAATCGATGAAGAGCAAGGCGAAGTCGAGGATACTCAACTTCCGGATGATTCCGGATCCCTCTCAGGGGATTCCGGCAGTTCCGATTTTGGCACCCTGTCACCGGCACTTTCCGTCCTCAGTTACGCGCCTTTCGCACCCTCCATACCGCAGTCTGCAGCACCGGAACGTTCCGGTCGAGCCTCCGGAGTCCCCGGGGCTCGTCACCCGAAGTTTCCGGAGTCTGTCAACAAGCTACTCGGTAAAAACGGACGGATTCTCCCTGCGGAAAACGAACGACGGAAGGCCCGGGGTCTTTGCATGTACTGCGGAGGCTCTGGACACCAAGTTGCCAAGTGTAGGAAGCGTCCGGCTCATTCCGGCGCAAGCTCATCTGCCAAATCCACCGTTCCGACCAATATCAGTGCCTAACTGATCAGCAGCCTCGAAAACACGCACTCCGGTCGTCCGCGTCGGCCTCCGGAGGCATTTCCGAGTTCATCATAACCACGCATCCATTCTTTTCCACTCTCACGACAGTCCCGCTCTCATGAGCCGGACCTATGATCTCATTATCTCTATCATCTCAGAAATGCCATGGGTTTCAACTTCCGACCGGAGACTCCCTCTCCGTTCCGGATCTGTTTGTTTTACTTCTCTGTGAATCTATGGGTTTTGCTCCGTTCACGGAAGTTCCGGATATAATCTCCCCTCCGGATCTCGTCGGCATCTTCTTCCCTCTAATCGGCAGCCTCGTCTGTCATAATTCCATCATCTGGTGATGTTCCTATTCGGAACTCGGCGTCATCGATTCTGATTCCCCATCAATCTGGTTCCTGGATACCGGCAAACTCCACCGTATCAATCCGTTGATTGACTAGTCGGAAGTTTCCAACTGATCTGTTCCTTATTCACATGGGGCTTAGTGTGCACACGACCGGCAGCAATGTCGGATATTGGTTCGGTACCCAATCACGGGTAGAGCAATGCTGCGCCGGAGCTCCGACAACCTCCGCTGCTCATACCGACAATTTTAACGCCATCACCTCGAGTCCCTTCGGTCGCATCGGCCTGCGTGCCACCGTTCCTCCGGAACGTCATCCCGTTCCCCCGGAACATCTCCGAGACATCTGTCTCTCCTTTCCGGACTTTGACTCGTCACCATCTTCCGGAAGTCCATCCGGACACTCTCCGGTTCCGGACATCGTCCTGGATACTCTCCGGACACCCCTCCGCTCACTCCGGTTGTCTCGTCGACATCCGTTGAGCACTTTACTTCCGGAAACCTCCGGAGCAATATTGCTCTGTGTAATCTCCGGTCATACCCCGAGGCTACTCGCTTCACGGTCCTCCGGGCGTCCCGGCATTTGCTTGGCTTCCGCTCGCGGATCGTACTTCTCAAGAGGGCAATTAACCTCTTTCCCGATTTTACATTTAGGCTATTAGCCTTATTGTTCATCCTCGCCCTTTTCGGTCTTCGCCTTTCAACAATCATTTCGAAGTTACGCCATTTCTTGGGCTCCGTGGAATTCGGATCAATTTCCACGTCGCAAGTCAGGAAACTTTCCTTGTGCATCCAAAACTCCTGTTCGAACCTTTCGACCAATGTCCTCCGGATTCACTTCATTGATCATGGGCACAACATCTGCATCTATTTCGGAGCCTCCGGAGACTTGCATTCTCCTCCGGCTTCCTCCGAATCTTGCCCTTGATCTCACCTGTAGTCCATCGTTCTCCTCCGGGTTACAAGTAGACCATCTTCCGATAATCTCGGGAGACCCGACCGCCTCTGGCTTTTCCGGGTCACCCGTAGTTTCCTCCGATGGCCCCCCGGAGACCTATGCTTTCCTCCGACTTCACCGACTGCCTCCAGATTATCCAGTCCACACGTTTCATCGTAGGTCATCCTTCGATGACCTCCGGAGATCCGTGTTCTCCGGCGCCTTACTGTCAATTGTCCTTGACGTTTACGGATCACTCATACGTTATCCTCCGGTGGCCTCAGGAAACAGGTTTCAACAGTCCTACCAGAACGTCTCCGGGACTCTGTCCGGAGATCTCCGATCATCTCCGGATTCTTTCCGATAAGGAGTTCACACATCGTACACAAACAGGAATTATTCACTTGGCAGCAACCTCGAAACCTCCGGTTCTACCGTTCAATTATCCCACCTTTGATTCCTCCGTTCCAGCATCATCGTGTGTTTGATCCGGAGGCTCCGGACACTACGTTATTACCGGAGCCCCCAGACCATTCATTTTCAAGTGCCATTATAACACTCATCGATGTCTGCATTTTCGGAGTCAACGTCTTTGAACCGGACGTACTTGGCTTGAAGAATTTTTCGGGCACCTGGAGCTTGTCCATCAAATTTCGGCTTTTCCATTCTATTCTTTGGCGAACAGCTCCACCCATTCCGCCTCCATGTATTTTCGGAGGTGGTGTTCATCCGGTCGTATTCCGAGTTCGGTCACTCGGACCTCTCGGAACCTTTCTCCACATCTTGGAATCCTCGCCTTGCGGCGTTCCGACGCTCCGAATCAACCTCCGGTATCTCCGATTTCCGCAGCTCTTCTCCGGAGCCCAAGATTCCAAATTCCGAGTCATGACCATTAATCCCTACCGCTCTCGTTGCATTCGAGATTTCTCCTGCTTTCGAGCTGTCGGGATACTTCGATCCTCCCACCTTCCGGTGGTTCTCTGGCCTTTCCGGGGCTCTCCGGTAATTCCCGGAGTTCTCCGGCGCTTACCGGAGTGACTCAGAGGATGTGGAATTGTCGGCAGGCGATGGGACGTCTACCCTTAAGAGGGGGATAGGCCTATAAAAAACTCCGATAATTTTCAACTTTTCTTCGCAAGAAGTGCAGACTATTGATCAAAAAGTCAGCATACCACGCGGAACACATCCTCTCAGTCCATGTCGTTTTGCCTTCCTCTCTGCAGACGGCACAATTGCGCTCGCTATTCGATTTCAGATCCAATCAATCTTCAACCAACTACCACTACGCATTCCAGGGTATCATTCATTGGTATTCCGGTATTCCGGTCTTGTTCCGGACATCGTTCACCCTCCGGACCATCCACCAATTATCCAACCGGTACCAGAACCATCCGACAACCCTTACCCATGCATCAACGGATCCTTCCGTGAGTTCCGGATACTCCGGAACCTCCGGAGTTTCCAGACATAGTGATCGACAACCTTCTGTTATCCATACGGCATCTGCGCATCTGGGTGCATCAATCTGTCTATCCGATTATTCCACCCATCTTCGCCCATCCCTTCACTTCCGGGCACATATTGAGTATTATCTGATTCCCCGAGAGTCGTCACGATCAACTCTTGCATCGGTACTCAATTCACATCACCTTCTCTTATCCCATTCGGGATCTTGGGCAACTTCATTTAATCACTCATCTGCCCAACCACTTTCCCTTCTTAGCCGCCTATCCATAGGCATACTTCCGGATCGCCTCCGGAACACTTCCGGAACCTTTCCGGTACATTTCCGGATATTCTCCCCGGAACCCTTCCGGTGTCCTACCGGCTCTCCTTCTATTCTTTCCGGTTTCCTTTCGGATCGCTTCCGAATTCTTCCGGTTTACTTCCGGCATCACACTCCTTTGCCAATTCATTTTCGGTTCGTGTCCGGGAATTACTCTGGTCACTTATCGACAGATGGAGTGGACCAATCGACATCTTGATTTGGTCGTTTTTCCAATCAACGGAATAACACTCCTCTTATCATTCATCGATATTCCAATCATTCATCATTTCTCCAATTATTCATTCTTTGAATGCAACAGTTCCTACAGTGGAACCCAAACCGTATCGTATACGATGCGTGCCGGTTCCGGAACTGCTCCGGAACGTTGCCTTTCTATTCCGTCACATCGGAATCCTCACCATTCCTCCTCCGGACCCTCCGGTGATTAACCGGAACCTCCGGATACTTCCCATTTCACTCAAAGTTTTACATAAAGTCAAATCAAGAAAAGATATCATCCGAATCCACAAATACAAAACACTCATTATCTACAAATGTCTTTATATTGTCCATAGGTCACTTTGGACCCTCGTCTTCACCTCCGGACGCCTCCGGCTTTTCTCCCGGAGCCTCCGGCTCCCCCATCTCCTCGTCCTCGTCATCCAGGACAAACACCCCGCCTTCCTCGTGGAATCCCGCTGGCGCTCCCGGTTGGAGCACCAAGGTCTGGAAACCCCGCTCCTCCGACTCCCTCTTCACCCGTACCGGAGCCTCCGGTACAGGCGGCGGAGTGGGAGGCGGAGGCGGCACCGGCTCGGGATCAGGCTTGAAGGTTGGGACCGTGATGGTCCTCGCCTCCGCCTGGCCCGTGGTGTGTTCATCGGGCCCTTCCGGCCCCTTCAGCGCCCCAGGCGCGTCCACCTCCATCCTCATGTCCTCCCCGCCGTCCGAGGACCGGAAATCCTCCGGCCAAGATTCGGAACGGGCTCGGGGCGCAACCGGAGCCTCCGGTTCCGCCTCCGAGTCCTCCGACTCGACGGGTTCCACCTCCTTCTTCTCCACCTCGGGGCCCCCGCGCTTCATCAGCCTCCGGCGCTTCGCCGGGGGCGCGTCTTCGTCCATCTCCGGCTCCTCGGCGGCCAGGTCGAGCTCCGCCGCCTCCGCAAGGGAGAAGTCCCATTTGGAGGTCTCCATATCGGCTGCCATCAACCGGAGCATCCGCTCAACCCCAGGCGGCACCTCCCGACCACTCTCCGGCGCTGCGAGTGTCTTGAGGATAAGCTGGCACGCCCGGTATGCCAGCTTATAGCGCAACATATTGCGCCCCACCTGCTCCCCGAGGTATCCGACGTGGGTATCGAGCTCCCGGAGCTTCTCTCGCACACTTTCCTTTCCCTCCGCCTTCCGGGCCCTCCGTTCCCGTTCCTTCCTCGTGCGATCCCGCACCTCGCGGTCGCTCCGGTCGCCCCCGACGTTCCGGGTGCTCCGGCGCGTCCGCGAGGGCCCCGCGACAGGTCCGGAATCCTGTCGACGGGCCTTCGCCATCTCGCGCTTGTTGACGCGCGGTGGACCGAGGGGGCGGGCGCGACTGCAATGAATGTGTTTGGCGCGGCAGCGCCGGCACGCAGTGCGTCCGTATTCGACGACGCATACCTCACTGCTCTTGCGGCAGGAATCGCAGGCTAGGAAAAAACAAATATTAGGTTAGTACCGGAACCTCCGGTATGAACCGCGACGCACCGTTGTCTCCCTCCTGCTCGACGTCGCTGTCGTCCTCGTCGTTCAGCTCGTCGTCGCCCTCGCCACCCTCCGCATGCTCCGGGGACAACATTTCGATTGCCGGCACTTCATCGAATGCCGGAGCCTCCGCGTCCAACAGCTCCAGGTCGCGAGCAAGCTGGAGCACACGAGCGGCGTCCTCCTGGGCGGCCTCCGCACGGTGGGAGGCCTCCACCGCCTGCTCCTGGTACGCGGTGATCAGCACCCGCCGGCGTTCCTCCCGCTCCTCGTAGAAGCGCTGCGCGGCTTCCTCACGCAGTTCCGCCGTCGTTGCGCGCGCCTTCCCCTTTCCGGATTTTTTGCCGTTGCCGGCGTCGCCGCGGTTGCTGTTTCTGGACCCCTCGCGCCCACTGTCGCTGTTTCCGTTGCTCGACATCGTGCTTTGGTGTTTAAGTGCCGGAGGTGGTCGTGGTAGGAAAGAAAGAAACGTCTGAGTCAAAACCAACAGCACGTGACTTTTTGATCTTGTTTATTTTCCCACGCTCCTTCATTGTTCGGCCAACTCGTTATCTCTTGGGTTCCTCATGGGAGAGGAACCTAAGAGGGGGATACTGTTATATCCATGCAACATCCCAAAGCCTCCCGTCGACCTTCCGGCCGCTCCGGTAGGTTCCGGAGCTCCGGTCATATACCGGAACCTCCGGACCTTCCGGAAGCATCGGGTTTTTACGCAATGAAGGCTTACTGAGCGTTTCCCGTTTACCCTTCTTCTTATCTTCCTTTTAATTGTCTCACAACATATCATCAGTCCTCATGACTTGTCTTATTGTCATGAACCACTCTCCTTCCTATTCGGGAATACAATTAGGTATTCCATTTAAATACTACGTCTTTACTTCATGTACTTTAGTTTGATTATTAACGTTAATCGTTGCCTGGTTCTTCCTCTTAATCTGAGTCGTCCTCGTACCTCCTTATCACCTCCGGTACTTCGACTTTCGGTTATCCGTCAGTCAAGGCGTTAGCTCACCCTTAACCCCCTGTGGTGTTGCTATCCTTCCTTTATACTGCACCGGACCTCTTCCGGGCCCTCCGGTACCTCCGGTCCTAACCGGAGCCTCCGGAACCTCCGGCCCATCTTCCATCTCGTCCTAGGTCCATTCCGGCACGGTATATAACACCAGCGTCGAAAATAATTGGAAGAAGACGATCATATTCAACAACACACCCCTAGATGAAGGAGCCTGAAAGGTTTGTAAGTCCGGCACCTTTAGGCAAGATTGTCACGCTCACTACGTCCTCGTTGAAGGTCACTCCGACACCGCCGGATAAGACGGGGGATGTGTTGCTCGCGATTTCGGCTTCCGAACGCCAAACACTGGGAGCCGCTATATCACACTGCTGCGTGGCCGGCTCAACCACATTTTTCATCCATCCGGGGTTTCGAGGGCATCCTCCCAACAGCAAGACTAGACTATTGTCGCTGGCAAACACTGGACGTGGGGAACTGTAAAGTATCAGACAGGTAGGATTCACTCCAACTGTGGTCTATTTACCCTCCGCCCCAGGGGACGAGCCGGAAATGGAAACGCGATTGCATGCCAACAACCTCGTGAAGCGCGTACTCGCAATCCTCGATCAAACCTGCATCGAAAGCGCCGCCACGACGCACTTTGAGGGCTGCACGCCGCCCCGGAGTCACAGAGAGTGCAGCATGGCGGCATGCTAATGTGGCGGCCTGCACTGCACGGAAGCGTTCAATGCGTTGTGCGGCATGGCACGCCTTCTGTCGAAGTTTGGCATGCGCGGAGAGCACCTGCACCACGGTGGGGCCAGCCTGTACCCCAACATCGGCGTACCCGGGGCGTGGTGCAGGCAGCAATTCTTCGGGCAATGGGTCGCCCAGGAACGGCTGTGCGGGATCGCGGAGCGCCAGCTCCTCATGCAAGCGCCTTTCGAAATTAAATTTCAGATGAGGCTCCAGCGCGGTGTCGAGACTGGGGATTACATAGTCGGGCACGGTGGGTCGGGCTGGTGGGGATGATGCAATGGGGGTAGGCGAGGACGCAGCGGGAGTGGGACGGGACATGGCCAACTACGGGGCAGTAAGTGAGGACCAAAACGGAGTCAAAACGGTGGGCCTGGCAGTCGCCTCAATGAAAACCCTGCAGCTGGGCTGGTGGCTACGTGTGCTAGCCGATGTTTCGGTGGTCGCAATCGGGGAAATCGGTAAGCACACGTACATATTCAAAACATTTGTTGATGAAGACCCTGCAGCTGGGTTTATGGCTACGTGCGCTAGCCGATGTTTCGCGCAATTGGGGAAATTGAAAGCTCTCAAGGTAGGTACGTACAGATTCAAAACATTTTCCGATTCATTGCTGACCCTGTTTCCCAATTAGCGACACTTTCGGTGATGGAAGGAAAAAGGAGGACGTATAAATGCCTTCTCTCCCGTGGGATATCTTCATTGTTCTTACTGCCATGTCCAGCCAGCCAGTGGAGTGTGACTTCCCCGAGGTTTCTGGTACGTTTTTTTTCCCCGCTTGTTCACCACTTCCTCCTTCCTCCTTTAACACTCGTCTTCAGGTTCCAGCCCTGATATCACTGCCATTTCCTATGATGTGTCAACAACGTCCATCGTATATGGACTTCCGGAGTAGGTTTCCTTTCCCGCAAGGTTGTGAGTGGCTGACTCAACCACCCTAGGTTGGAAAGACAAAGGCTTTTGCGCCAGTACCGTGCCAACTTTCACGCTGCCGCTCACAGCTCTACGTGCCAAGTCACTTACGATTTGGCTTGTCAGTATTTGAAAAATATGCACGAGGTGCAGAAGGCTGCGGCGGACCTGTACGTAATCACTTAGGTCCGACACTGCCACATGTCCGACACCATTATTTCCAGAGCATCCGAGTCCGACCGGGACTCCATCATCTCTGATGATTCTGGACCACCACCACTGGAACCTAGGGAAGCCTCCCCAATTGCGGATATCCCTCCGTTTCATGTCCCTTCTATGACTGCTCCTAGCGCTACCACTACCGACAGCGAGCAGGTGGAAAAGTGGTACGAGTATTGGACAAATAAGGTGGAGTAAGTCGTTCGCCTTCCTTTGAACGTTGCCAGTGACTCATGCTATTTTCTTTTATTTTTGAAGTGGTTTTGGAGAATGGGGCATTCCTGGCAGCTTACTTGGTGACTTTCGGGGCGGACACACGGATGGGGAGGGAATTGAGCGAGCATGGGCCAGGTATGTAAAATACCTCTTTTGTTTATTTTGAACTTGATGCTGACCATGCTCATGGCAGCGTTGGCAGACAGCAGACTGACAATGGCAATCTGGACGACGGCACCGTAGACAGCCATCATTTTCGGGTTTGGGCCTTTCATGCTCATTTTCGTTTGCAGCGTCTAAACCGATTGTGAACAGATCATCAGCCTGCATGGCATACACGACGTCGACTGTACTTGCCATGACGGCAGACACTCCAAGTATACTCGGCGGGAGGCTTATGCCTTCGCGGATGAGGCGGGGCATGTGGTGGTAAAAAAATCGAAGACGCTTCTGTTGCCGCTCTATTAATTACATCCTTGCTCTACTGTCCCCTACATTTACTTTGTTTTTCGGACATTTTTTGGGGAAAAAGACGGTGTGCCAAGGAGAATAAGCGCCGGAATAAGGCGGCCAATAAGCGCCCGTGAGGCTGTGATTAGGCATGTGGATACTTGGATCAATCTCCAACTGTGTCAACACCGCAGTGGTGTGCCCCAGGGCGCGTACCCTGGCGCGGTGCGCTGGTGGTATCCGGCTGGGCGTGGCATTTGTCTCCGTAGGGTTATCTTCTTTGCTTTTCTCTCTGCACCATCTCTTCTCTCTACGCCATCTCCTTTCTCTGCGTCAGCCATCTCTCTCTACAACATCTCCTCTGTCTGCGCCCATCTGTCCCTCCACTTCCGTTACCCTACCGGTCTATATCCTCCAGTGCCGTGATTCCGAGTCAGACTGCTTAGGCGCTCTTCGACGAGGTGTTGTTTCGACGTAGTCGACCTGCTTTAGGTGCGCCTGACGACGTCATCGGTCACTCGTGGATTCCATGTCCTCCACCCGATGTGGAACTCGATCTCTTAGTCGTGGCAACTCCTCACCTATTCGTGCCCCAAATTCTTCACCAGGGCGTGCCCCGAATGCGTCACAGCGGGTTGACGCAATCATCGAGTACGAAGTCCGACCTGGGGAGCTTGCCCGCGACACCGGCCTCTTTGTTTCACGAGACGGAAAGCGGGTCACACGAATTGGGCTCAACGAGGGCTTGAAGAAGCGCAAGGTCAAACCGTCAGATTTGGACGATGCCTATGGCGACTGGGTCCCCTTACCGCCGGAGGGTTACTCTGAAGAGGCTGACGAGGACGCCGTCAACATTGAAACGGGAGGGAAACGAAAGCGCGACGGCCCCGTACGTGCCACGCTTTCTGTTACATGGTCTTACTGACGTCCAGCGTGCAGGGCGAGACTATGCGGGTGTGGCGTCCACTCGTCCAACGCTTTCTGGATGAGTTCCTACGACGGGAGGGGCTGGGAGGTGCAATGCGAGAGCGGAGCTGCTCATGCTGCGGGGTGCCTTGGGAGTCGCACGCAAGACGCTTTTGTTGTCGAGAGTGCGGAGTGTTCATTCAATGTCTGGAGTGTGTCTTGACACAACACACTTTAACGCCTTTGCATAAGCTGCAGGTGAGGTGGTTTCTCTTTCTGACGCCCAACGCACTAACTTATAATGCGGCCACAGGAGTGGAGGGGCAGAGCCTGGTTCCCCACCACACTTGAATCGCTGGGTAGCGTCTACCAGCTCGGGCACGGCGGTCATCCGTGCAAGCATCCTGCACCGGCAGTCCGGACCATGATAGTGATCGACATCGGGCATATACACAGCGTGAAGTTCCGCTACTGTGCGTGAGACCACTCAGACACCGCTCAAAACCTCGAACAACTGTTACGGAATGACTGGTACCCGGCAACTACTGTGGATCCAGCGACATGTGCCACATTCGCATCCCTCGAAATGTTCCGATTATTGAATGTCGTCGGAAATATCAACGTCAAGGATTACGTGGGGACATTGGAGCAACTCACCAATGCTTGCGACGTGAGAGGTGTACCGGTGGGTTGTTTATTCACTGGGAAATAAGGCGTAGTCTGATTGACAGCGAGCAGGACCGATACAAAGCTTTCGCATCCATGGCTCGCCAACATGCGTTTCTCACACGCCTGAAGCGAGCGGGACGGGGACATGATCCAGCAGGCGTAGCGGGAACAAAGAACGGGGAATGTGCAGTCCAGTGTTGGTGCTGTCCTCATGACAACATCAATCTCCCAGAGGGCTGGCGAGACGTTGCGCCGGAGTTCCGGTAGGCATTGAATACATGCAAGCAGGGGGTCTGGCTGACCAAAATAATTGCAGATTTCTGTACATGATCGTGCTTGCGATGGATGCAAATTTTCGACTGAAGAATCGTCTGCGGGCCAATGAGCATGAAGATCGGCCTCTAGGTTCAGGGTGGGGACACCTCGTCGAGGAGGCTCCTTACAAGGAGCATCTGAAGGGATACGTGGCCGAGAAAGATGTAAGTTGTTCTGAAAATATAAAGAATGGGAGGCTGACCGTCTGATTTGGTAGGTGAGTACATGCATCGCCTTCGCGGCATTACTACAAAAGGACACTCGCTTGACGACCGGACTTCGGTGCTCCGGGGTGGGCGGGGTGGTGTGCGCGCGACACGAGGTTGTGTGACCGCAGGGGGTTGGGGACTTGCAGAAAGGGGAACGGTGCGTTTTCGTTGTTTCTGAAGTTGGCGAGCGCGCGAGTAATGAACCCACAGATACGCCAATATGGATTACATATTGTTGTCCGCAATCCTGGGGATAACAGCCATGTACATCGCGATCTCGTACGACATTGCTTGCCAATGGAAAATCAATTTCCCGACACAGATGGCCGCTATGCCCGAGGCAATGTGTTTAGACCTCGGTCAGGTCAATCTGCTCTATGGACTTCCCGTTTGGCATGCGGCAGCGCACGAGAGGAAATGCCAGATCCAAAATTCACTCACCTACATTCCCGGAGTTGGACGCACCGATGGGGAAGGGATCGAACGAACATGGTCGGGTTTTAACCCGATGGCGTGGGCGACAAAAGAGATGGCGGGTGGAGCGTGTGCCGATGCGTTCGAAGATAAAATAGATCATCATAATTTCCTCAAAAATATTAACCAAGGTGTGTAGTGTGTACAGGGATCGAGTGAAGGCGAATAATTGACATTATAACTACCAGGAACAACGCTACCCTCGCAAGCTAATCCTCGCCATTGATGAGCGGGATCGTCAAGTCGCAGCCTTTAAAGATGTCGACTCCACGCTGAAGAAGTCTTTGAGGAAGAAGTGGCAAAAGAAGATCGACGACTGGATCAAGGATCCCTCAAAGCCGAACCCATACGAGCTGGAAGGTGGTCAAGAGGGTACGTTGCAATGTCTTGGTAGAAGTATGTGTTTGACAGAAGGAACGTAGGTGGACCGAGCGAAGCAGCGATACGCCTGTCTCTGACCCAAGAAGAAGTGAGAGAGGCAGCGATAGGAGGGGGTAAACTACACGGGTCTAGTGTAACCTCCTTCCTCACCGCCGGGCTGCAGCTGGAGGAATCTCAGTACGTTGTTATTCAAGGGCCCATTTTGCAGTGTACTGAGATAATCTTTTGATAGACGGCGCATTCGGACGGAGCTCAAAGGCAGAGCATTACTCACGTCCGACCAGAGCGAGCACGTCGCAGAAATCCGCAGGGCGTTCTTCGTCAAGCTATCCAAATTCCGGAAGCTTCAAGAGGTTTACATGCCGGCAGCAGTACGAGAGGTGGAGCGAGAGGAGGATTTACGGGACGCGGACCTGCCGCCACCGAAGGCAGAGGAAGTCAAGCTCTACTTGCCCTCGGGGCTCGGGACATCGGAGAGAGAGGAAGGTTGCCGGAAGGGTTTGGCCACCATGGAGGCGAAGCTGCGAGAAGGGCAGTGTCGGGACGCCCTAATCCAAATGCGGAGCCGCCTTCACGCAAAACGGCATCTCATCACGTACCGGGACACCGCGGTGGCTGGACAGCACGCGGCGACGCGGGCATATACACTTATTGAGCGGGTCGGGGAGCGCGTGGATGCCTTGGCAACAAAGTACCGGCGGGCACGAGAGGCATTGATCGCGCTGCAAGGACGCGCAGCGTGCGGACACCTGAAGGAGCTCAAGGCAGGAGACATACAGTTGGATGAGGAGCGGGAAGTAGACGCGAGGGTGCGGAGAAAATTGGGGGAAATTGGTTCCAAGAGTTCTCGCCGGCAGGGTGGCGGGCTTTCTTCAAAAGAGAAGACGTTCTCGTGGATTTGGACGGAAGGGGGAGGACCGGGCAGAGACGAGGAGGAGCTGCACGACTGTAAGAGTATAAACACTCACTGCTGCAGGATTGGGCACTGACGCAAGTCTATTAGCGGTACGGGTAGAGTGGTCAAAGGCCAAGGCACGCAAGGAACGGTGGGAGGAGGAGGTCGAGTTACTGCGCGAGGAGATGAAGCGTGTGCTCCGATTTCTGCGGTGGTGTACGATGTGGTGGGAAATTCGGAGAGCGACGCGTTGGGAAGGAGTGACGCCGGAGCTGCTGGCGGGGCTCCAGGCATATGCGGCCAGACAAGCGGCCATTCATCGGGAAATCGCGCAGGGTTTCAAGCGGGTGTGGGACCAGTCTGTTGAGACAGCGGTTCGACAAGCGGTCCAAGAGGATGTGCTGGTCGCAGAGGGCATGACAATGTTTGTCCGCATGTGCGAGCTTGAGACGAATGGGGGCGGAGGATGAAGACGCGGGCGAACATTGACGGGTGCCGGGGGGGGAAGGACAGATTAATTGCCTTTTCAAGCACTTGGAGGTTTGTATCTCCACATACAGTTTGCCGAATGTTTATATCTATGCGAAAGTATGCAATCATCTTGATTGAGGAGCTATTTGAAGGTCGTGAGAAGGATTTGAGCGCTGCTGCACCGCCCAGAGGGCATAAGCCAGCGAAAGAAGAGGTCTAGAAGGGCGCAGCTACTGGCCTGGCTACAGCCGCTGTGGAAGGCAAATTATGTTTGTGGCTATACCCACCTTCAAAGGCTTTATGGCACCACTACGGGTGGAAAATCGGCTGCATCTGCCGATTCACCAGAAATTTTGATGCATCTCGCAGCTTGACGATGATAAGCCGTGAAATCAAGTACACATGAATTTTGCGATTTTGCACGATTCAGCGTGTCAATACGCACTGAGGGACCATCAGGGCACTCTGACTGAGTGGTCCAGTCTATTAGCACAAGCTACGAGGTTAAACGAAGACTTCTACCGGTACCTTCACAAATGGGGCCACCAGATATCTTAGTTAACTAAGGAAACTTGACGATGGTGGCAGAGAAACTAGGACATACAAGGCCTAAGGTTGCTTGCTAGGACACAAACAGCATACCAAAGAGGTTGCGAGGTCAATATACCAATTGCTGGCAGGCAACAGTGGGAAGAACCCGATTATTCGTGACAAGACTATTTAGACCTGTTTTACCCAAAACTGAGGACACATTTGATCACGCATTGGGTCCAGACCAGGTCTGGGGATGACTTGAACAGTAGGACACGATCCAGCTGTTTAGCCACGAGGATAAACCAGAGACAGAGAGAGAGATTGTGATATTGTGGATGAACCACCAAACCAAACCAGGGACTATGGGGTATCATTGGAAAAGTAGAAGAGAGGTGCATGAGCTTCAAGACTAATCAGGCCCGGGACTAGAGGCTACAGACGAAGAAAGACACTTTCTATCCACTTAATCAGCAATCACATGTGTCGTGTCAAACACCACATGTCTACCATATGTCTCAACAAGACAGGACCAATCAGGAGTCAGGGATTAGGATTCGGGTGCCGCGAACCCACGGACATTGTACAGTAATCATTGTGATGTAAAGCCTAGGGCAGTAGTATAAAAGGGCAGCAGAAGGGGAGGGAAAGCTAGCACATCTAGGGGCGCTGTACACGTTGTGTCAGCCACTACTGGAACCGTCGCTCTGATAGCTGTGGAGGTTAGAGTGCTTTGAACGAATTGTATACCAGACTCAGAATCAGAACACGGCAATTGATAGAACACGGCAATAGTCAGAACATGGCAAACAGACCCAGAACATTGAACAGAACACTGAAACTGTCGAAAGACACAAAAAGCGCAGACTTAACAGTCTTAAAACCTACCCTATACTGTCTCCTTGACATCCTAGACGTTACTTGTCCAATACAACTTGACTTGACCAGTCAAACCTTGCAAAAGCGCGAGCGACCCTTAGTTAACTAAGTGATCGACCGAGAAACCAGCTGCTATCAAGTCTAATACTTGACTTACACCCCCGAACTTTTTTTTTTTTTTTTTTTTTTTTTTTGGTGGTACATTAGCCGGTAGCAACTAACAATTGGTTAGCCCGACCGGTTTGTAAAGGATGAAACATAAGTTCCGAAGGGAGTGGTTTCCACCACCCAGAGAAATGCATTGCGCACACCCGTTGGGTAGTGTGGGACTGCCGCGTCACCCATCGCCTCTGCTGATACGTCGCCGAGGGGGGGGCTGTGCAAACGCGCGGTTACCCACTAAAACTCTGGGCTCCCGGGTCCATTCTGCCGGTAAGCTTCGCTCATTGTCCAGGGTGCCGGACCAGGTTTCTGTAACTAGTTGTGGCGCTAGAGCGGGGTGTTTGCCCTTGCGCGGCCTGTTAGCTAGCAATATATCGACCTGTAGTCTTTGATTAATAGTAAATTTCCATTTATTTATTATTTCTTCTTCCGTGGCGGGGTTTCCGGCCCGGGAGATAACACGGTCATTCCGTAATTTCCATATGAGATATGCGGATTTGGACATCAGGATACGATACAGCCTTTGCGGCCCCCGCCTTTTCTTGCCCTTCTCGTCGTGAAATTCGGCAAGGCCACAACCTAGTATGGAGCCCAACGATACAGAGCGCCACTGTTGCTCCTTTTCTCTCCAGAGGGACTCTGCGGCTCGCCAGATGATCTCTCGGCCCGGGCTTGAGCATTCTGTCAAGATGTGATTGAGATCTTCTATGACACCGCACTCCTGGCAGGTTGCACGCTCTTCACATTCAGGTATGTGCAGCCAATATTTTCCTATCCTGTGGGCATTATGTACACCCTTCCAGAGGAACTGTGCCATCCGCGGGAGGAAATCCTTCGCGGATATAGCCTTCCATACTTCGGCATCCGTGACGTGTCTTCCGAAAGCTTTGACCGCCCTTTCTCGTATGATCACGAGCATTCTGGTCGTCGAGGGTCTCGGGGCTAGAGCCTGTCGGTTCGTTTTTACTTCCCGTATGCTTTGATAAAATATCCGTTGCTTATTTCCTTGGAGGCTCAAGCCTGGGAGGGCCGTGCCCGGCGGTATAGTGAGCTCCCATTGCTCATTGTTTCGGGTTCTTGCGGCTCTTTTAGCCAGCACAGAGGCGTGTCGACACCGCATTCTCTCGGGTGAGCCAGGAAGCGCCAGTTTGAAGATTGTTGGCGCTTTTCTCGCTTTGAGTTCAGCAGACAGGCATCGTAGCACTCCCCGGTGCGGAACACCCACCCAGCCCTCGTGTTCCCACCCCGAGAGCTTCTTATTCATAGCATCTCGTACATATGACTGGGTGCTCGTTATCGTGAGTTCTGTGTCACTATTCGTCATCCTAACAGCGGCTAACGCAGCATATAGCTCTGCTACGTATTGTGATTGTTCCTCTGCGCTCGGGATACACACTCCTTTGTTTCCTTCGTCATCCGACTTGACGAAAACACCCGCAGCGGTGCGGGCTCTATTGCTTGAAGGTGCGTGTGTCACTCCGGAGATGTGTATCTCCATCTTTGTCGGGATGGGCCTTGCAACGGCTCTTCTCCTTTGCACCGGGGTGGCAGTGCGTTCCTTCGGTTCATCTATCCGGAGCGTCATGGCTCGCAGGTCCTGGGATATTGTGGATATTCCGTTGGGGGGCTTGAAAAGCCCGGTTTCCTCTTCTTTGGCAGTCTGGAACGTGCCAGGGATTTGTCTGCCCTCTTCATCAGGCGTTGGGATCCACTTGGGGAGGATCTGTCTCAGACGGGATGCTGCGGATCTCACGCACGCATGAGGATCATTGCATCCCCGGGTCGTCCTGTCT
The DNA here is from genome assembly GCA_029448575.1 of Mycena maculata. Classification (NCBI taxonomy): domain Eukaryota; kingdom Fungi; phylum Basidiomycota; class Agaricomycetes; order Agaricales; family Mycenaceae; genus Mycena; species Mycena maculata. The sequence continues at coordinate 49,259 of JARJLG010000337.1, forward strand.
TCCTCGCATGCAACGCAGTCGCATGAGGCCTTTCCTTCGTGTAGAGGGTCCTCGAGTCGTTTGGCAAGATCCATGCCATTCCCAATTGTTATGCTGGCATGGTTCTTTCGTAGACAACTGGCCACTTCGCCGTTGTTAACTTGTCGTTTCTGGTGGTCCTCACCGGGGTGGTGCCACAGCGGCATTCCTTTTTGCACAGCAGTAGATGGATACGTGGCTTCAAAGGCGATACCGTACTTGTTTAAGCACTTGATCATTTCCTTATGCAACGCTGGTGGGTCGCGTCGGTTTACCCTTATGTTCTGGATCATTAGGTTCGTCACTGCCTCTTCAGCCACCGGTGGTGCTTTCACTATATGTTTTGACAAGCGGTGGAGCGCTAGGGAAGCCCAATGGGACCTGGTCCCTGGGTCGGTCTCAGCGAGTGCTAAGGCCTTCAGCATTAGGAGTGCCTCATTACGGGCCTCTATGTCGAGTAGCCCGATGCCCCCCTGTTCACGTGGCATCATGAGCGCATCACGGGCGATCATGGACGATTTAGAATCATTTATGAATTCTTTTTGGGACTTCAGTATGTGTTTCGTTACTGCTTTAGGCATACCATTAACTTGTGCCAAGTATTGTGAGCGGGAGCCTGCTATTATCTGGTCCGCATTTTTCTTTAGGTTCAGCGTTGGATTCAGTCTCGCCCATCTCTCGTAGTCGGAATCGATCTTTTCCAGTACTGGTGTCCACACACCAAAGGTGTTGACACCGTTCCCAATGAAACTCCCAAGTATCTGTACCGCTTCCCCTTCTCCAGCGATGTGGACGTTGGTCGGGATGGGGGTGTCGCCTGCATTCAGTTGTCTCGTGGCCAGCAGGCGCTCTCGGAACTCAAGGTTTCCAAAAGGTATTATCTCTGTTTTTGAAACGTTGAAAGGGGCGCCGGATGCGAGACACCATTTGTTCAGGATTCTGTTCAGGTCTTCAAAACTATCGTCTTCGCTCAGGTAGGTGGTAGTGTCATCCGCGAATAACTGCACTATCGCGTTTTCAGCTGCACCGGGTATAGCATAACCTCTGAGGCCCGAGCCTCTCAACATCGTGGCAAGCAGCTCAATCGCTAGGTTGAACAATAAGCATGATAGGGGGTCGCCTTGGCGCACCCCTCTCGTGACTCGGAAAGACGAACTAATCTCGCCGTTCACGATGACATGTGTGTCGGCGAATTTGTACAGGGCCATCACTGTAGCAATGAAGGGTTCAGGTATGCCATGCGCCCGCAGCGTATCCCATAGGTAAGAGTGGAGGGTTTTATCATATGCCTTTTCTTGGTCGAGTGCTACTATGATGCCATTTTGTAGGTCATCTTCCGAGTAGTCGACCACTTCCATGGCAAGGTAGATGGCGTCCGTGATCTTCCGCCCTTTCATGAAGCCGGATTGATCTTTATGTATAAGGTATGGGGCTACTTCACCTAACTTGTTTGACGGTGCTTTTGTAAAGATCTTATAGTCCGAATTCAGTATCGTGATAGGCCTATAGTTCGCGATATCGGATCTGTCCTTTTTCTTGAACAGGGGGCACATCCAGCCCAGGGAGAATTTGGAGCCTTCCATCATACCATGCTCTTCAATGTCGTTAAACACCCAGGTGAGTACCTTGATTATGTCACATGTTTTCTTCTGGGAGGCGCCGTTCCCCTCATCCTTTTTACTTTCCTTGTGGATTGCTTCCAGTCGTCTCCAGAATTCGGTTGCAAGCCCATTTATTCCTGCAGCCTTCCCGGGCGCCGCACTCAGGAGGGCCTCCAGGACGTCATCTTCAGTGATTTTTTCTGATAGTCTACTCATATCAACGTCTTCTCCAGGCGGTTTCATCAGATCCAGGACTAAATTCCGGGCCGCTTCTCTTTTCTTCGGCGTCCACTCCAATACCTTCCGACTGGAGGTCGTTATGGTAGTCGCGTGCAATCTCCACCATCTCTGATGATCGTCTACTACCTTTCTCAGGCGTGATGTCTGTGCGACGTAGGTAGGTCAATGTGTCCCTTGGTTTTGAGTCCTTACTGAGATTTACTGCGTATTTGGTTATATGATTCAGTTCTGTGAACCCTCGTACTTTTGTTTCCAGCCTTTTCCTCTCGCGCTGTCGGTCGACTAACTCATTGATCTTCTTCTCAACCGCGGCTACTGGCTCGGCAATTTATTCTTGTGATTTTTCTTTTGCAGGTTGGCATCGAACTTCTGATCCCTCCGAACTGTCTTGTACATTTTCGGGGCTGGGGCTGGGTGCTTCTGTTGGCGGGCCATTCAGTAATGTCTCCCGTTCCTTCACTAGTGCCCTCTTCTTATTTTCTGTAGCACCTACCGCCACTTTTGCCCTCTTTTGGGCCAGTAATAGGACAGTATCCTTGAAGGCTTCAAATTTTGTTTGGGCGTTTGTCAGTTCGGTACGTGTCTCTGACATGGAGTTCTCTAGTTTGCATGCTTCCTCCATAGCAGCTTCCATGAATTCTTTGTCGTGGTATAGGAAAAGTGGTGCGGACCATCTTCCTTTCCCTATATAGGGTGCCCCTGGAGCGGAAACCGTCACAGAAACCAACCTATGGTCAGTAAGCCCCCCTGCAGTGTCACTAATTTCCCAGTTATGGCAGTTCTTCATGAGGGTGGGTGATACCAAGATTCTGTCTATTCGGGATAAAGTCCCCCAGGTACTGACGTGGGTGTATGCCTTGGTCTCTGGGTTCTCATGTCTCCAGCCGTCTTTCAGCTCCATTAATCGGACAAACCTCAGGTATGCGGTTATTACCGCGTCAGAATCCGTATGGTGCGGTAGGCGGTCAATCACATCAGACACCAAGTTCAGATCTCCTCCCAGGGCGTCTGGTACCGGCAGGTCAACGGTGAGCCATAATTCGCATAGAGCATTCCAGAAGTTTACTTTCTCTTCGTCGGATTCTGATGGGGCGTAGATGCCAAGGACCGTTAGTGTTTGCTTGCCGTGCCACAGTATGACCGCCAGGATGGCCTTGCCTGGTATGAGATAATGTATTTTCACGCCCTCAGTATTTGTGATTTCTCGATTCAGGACTATGGCTATTCCTTTTGCGGCTGGATTTTCCGGGTACTCATAGTTAAAGAGTTTCAGGTGTTTGTTCATGTAACTCTCCTCAATCTCTATAGCTTGCGCAGCTGACATATGCGTCTCAGTAACTATCATTATCCCCAGTTTCTGTTCTCGCATCATTCGGTGGATGCTATGCCATTTATGGCTTTCCTGAGATAGCGAGGTAGCTTTAATGCCATTGATGTTTATTGCGCTGAGTTTCAAGCTGGCTCTTGTGTTGCAGGCTATACAAGGATTTCCCATTTGCTGTTTCCCCCTTTTCCTGTTAAAGAAGGCGGGTGCATGGTCCTCATCCTGAGGACACCCTCGCGGTGGGCGTCGCCTTCGAGGGTTTGATGTTACGCCCTGCGGTTGGGCGCTTGCTCCAGTGTGTGGAGCGTTGGGGCCATCGGCGGTCCTCCCCATTTGACTACCTGCTGCACTTGGGTTCCCCCCCATGCTGCTGTTGTCTCGTGGGTAGGATGGCATGGCTGAACCCTCGGACGCTGATCCTAGAATTTCTGTAGCATTTCTGTTACCATCGCGCCGCGTTCGCGTTCGCGTGTTCAGATTACGTTGCTCTTCGCCAGTCTCCGCAGCAGTCAAAGCAACGTTGGGGCTGCCGCGGGGGGGGTCTCATTGAGGATAGCCGGGGCTAGGCCCCCGGTCGCCCCAGCTCCCGCTGGATTCACTGTTTTGTCTCGCAGCCTGCGGGCACTGACGAGGAGGATGTGCCTGCTCCCCTAAACCCTCCCGCGTTCCAGGAGGGTCCGTGGCGCCATATCTTATTTCTTGTAATGGTGTTGTCATTTGTATTAAAAGGGTTGGGTGGAACGGATTCTGCAGCGGCGCTTGGTCCAGCGTGGCCGCGAGTGCACACTGCACTTCATGCTCCGCCTCTCATTCCGGCGGTCAGAGCATGTAGTATATTACTAACATTGATATTTTAAGCGTTGCTTAGAGCCACTTCATATGTAGACAATGAGATTGTATATTGGTCGTGAGGGTACAGCATATGTAAACGGAAAACTTGTAATGAGGCGGGACGTCTAAGATATACAAGAGGGGAGATTAAAAGAGGTCGCGACGTTTGCCTTTCCCCTTGGGATCATTTCCCCTCTTCTTCCCATCGCCACGGGGCTTCTTGTTGGTAGCACCGCGGCCGCGCCCGTTGCCCGAGTTGGGGCCGGAGCCTCCCACGCCTTCAAAGGCGTTGAGGCGCATTTGGTCTTGGGCCTTGGCCGCGGCTGCGCGACTCGCATCTTCGAGTGCAGCGATGGTGGCGGGGGTCGGGCCGAGCCAGCCAGGGAGGCCGGGAAGCGGGCAGAGGGGGGTTGGGTGGTCGATCGATGGGCAGATGCGGCAGCAGAACGCGCGCTGGAGGCGCGCGGTGCCGTAAAGGGCGGTCATGATGTTGAGCTTGCCACAAAGGCGGCGAAGGCGGCCCCACGTTTCGCGGTCGTTGGTAGGGGGGGGTGACATGGAGGCGCCAGGTGATAGTGTTAGTGTCGTTGACGAGGAGGACAATACCGTGCACGGTGATGGAGGCGAGGAAGATCGTCCAGGCTTCGCCTGCGGAGACTTGTGGCCCGAAAGCATCGCGGTGGGTTTGCACGAAGGTGCCGATGTCGCTGTTGGCCGCGATCGCCGTGCGGAGGAGGTCACGCGCCGCATTTGCGCCTGCAGCGGTATTTGGGAGCGTGAAGCCCGCGAATACCCCGACGAAGCCCATGACAGGCATGTTGTAGGGGATAGGATAGATGGTAATGTCGGTGGAGGAAATGATTTTGTTGTCGACGATCGACTGAGCGAGGTGGTTGGGGATGTCGGCAGCGAGCCAGAGAGAGGGGCTGGTACCGTTCGCGGCGGTGGGTGGGGTGCCGAGAGTGAAGCCGGCGGGGTCGATGTTGATGAAGTTGCCAATGGCGTCGCGAATGAGGCCGTGAGTACGCAGGACGGCACCGTTGCCGCCACTCACCACCAAGAAAAACTTGGGGTGGGGAACCGCGTCATATATTTGCTGAAGATCGATGGGGATTCCTTGGAGCAGCTGCTCCGGCGAGTAGACAATTTCGGGGAAACCTCCAGGGGGGGGTTGGGGTATACGAGCCTCGGGGCGGGTTGCCGTCCGCGGTCATCCACAAGGGGGGAAGAGCGGCGGTAACGGCGGGTACAGCGACAGGGCCCGCAGCGACTGGCACAGCGGCGGGCGTGGTGGGGGCTGGTGCCGCGGCGGGCGTGACGATAGCGGGAGCGGCAGCTGGTGCTGCGATGACAGGATTTGCAGTAGGCGGGGTAGCGGCGAGGGCTGTGGCAAAAGGAGCAACAGCGGGGGCAGCGGCGGGTGCGGTGGCGGCCTGCGCTGTGGTCGGCATGGCAACGTCGGATGTGGTTGTAGTGCCGGGAATCGTCGTGGGGGCAGGGGCTGTGGTGGGTGCCGCGGCCACCACAGCAGCGAAGGTTGTGATGACGGATGTGGTGATTACCGTGGCAGCAGGGGTTGCGGCGTCTGGGGCGGTGTCGATCGGAGCAGCGGTGGTCGTGACGTCAGATGTGGTGGCAACAATGGGAGAGGCGGGTACGGCATCGCCAGCTGTGTTGGAGCGCAGGCGCTTGGACGGGGAGCCAGGGGCAGCAGCGGAGCGGCGGGACGACGAGGCTCCCTCGGTGGCGTAGTCCTGCGCCGTGGTGAGGCCCATCGAAGCTTGCTTGGCAAGCTGGATGTCCGCCACAAGGAAGGGGTCGTCTTCATCGCGGGTGACTGTGTAGGATGCTTCAGAGGGAGGATGGGGGCATAGGAAACGTAGCATACCTGCTTTGGCCTTCTTCCTGCCTTTGCCCTTGGGGGCTCTGTTCTTGGGCTTGGCTGCCTTGGCGGGGGACGGGTCCTCAATTTCCATTACCGAAGCGGGGGATGATGGGCAGGCCTGGGTTGGGGTGGCCTCGGCGGAGTCAAAGGGCACCGGGGACAGGTCGCTGTCCCAGCCGTGAGGGTCGGCCGTTTCGCTGGGCGCAGGGGATGGGGAGATACCATTGTCGTTGTCGAAGTGGTCCCAATACACGTCGCTGTTGTCCGACGGGGTGGGGGAGGCAGTACGATTGGAGCGAGCGGCAGGCATTGTAGAAGCGGTGGAGGCTGGGATTGGGGGTAAGTCGAGCTGGATGGTTTCCTGGGGTGAGGAAAGCGCACCTTCGCTTCGTTATTTAACGACTCGCGAACAAAGAGGCTGTTTTCATTGGGTCGCCAGCAAGATAGAGCATTGATATTTGTGCCGCCAGCGGCCGGATTCATTCGAAGAGGGGGAAGGGCGCGAGGCGGCTTGTTTCAGTGGAAACGTGTCATAGACAATCTCCCTTTGAGTGTTGAAGATAGGACCTACCAGCTCTACCCGGTCAATGTGCGATCCATGCACAAAGGCATCTCGGTGCGGCAGCTTGCACCGGGGGACTTCGTCTTTGTGCAGAGGGCGGGCGGCGCGGGCGACGTCGACGACGAGATGTGGAAGAGAGAGGGATGGGAAAAGGAATCACAGGTGGGACGTCATGCTCGGGCGAGGTTACGGACTCTAAGCCTTTTCAGCAGGCACTTTGCGTCATTCCGTGGGAGGAACCTGATAAGAAGAGCTTCAGTTGCCTGAAATTGACAGTCTGTGTGAGTCCGTGCCTGTCTGCAGCAGCCTCGAGGCGATAGGTGATCACAACGCTCCGAGGGCCAGCACACAAAGAAGGATTCTGCCTGTGTGTGGGGCTGAGTAGAGTGGCGCTACGAGTGTGGGTCAGGAGTCGGGTGGTCGTGTCTCGAGGGGAGCGGGAGTAGCAGTGGAGTGACATTGATGCTGATCAAAGCGGTATTTGTACAAGAGGTTTACGGGATAAGCGTCCCTAGGCAGGGCACACGGGCGGCACTACGCCCGATGTTCTACTAACGTCGTGAGGGGGGAATGATATCTGTGCGAGTCCTCCAAACTCAGGCGGTCCACAGGCAACGCCTTCATCGTTCAGAGGCGACGTACACCCTTCCCAGTGGCGTGGGAAATCCGGACGCTTGTTGTGGTCCGGAACAAGGGGCCCCCTACACCCCCGAACTTGCACTCTGACTCTCTCTATTGAGGGGTTAGTTGTTGATAGTGTTGTGTGTTGTGTGTGGTTTAGAGTTCATAGCTCTGCTGCATTAGCATTTCGCATTTCGCATTCACACATACCTGAGAGTTAGCGTTTTCAACGAAAAACACTAGAGTGATCGTTCACAGGCTATTTCGCCACACGGTGGAAATCGAAATGATTCCAACAATTGTTGCTGGTGTAGCAATCAATTCAGTATGTTTATCTTTCATCGACACTATCTAAATGACTTACATGTCACGACTCAAAAGATTCGGCTACATGTTCCACGCATCAACTTACATTTCCAACCTCACGGCTCTAATTTCATTGTCCACCGAAAGCCAATACTGCTATGCGACAACCTTCAACGGTTGTCAGGGCCTTACAGTAACCAGACTCGCATTGGACTTGCGACGAGCGGTCTTTTCGCACGGCCAACTATACTCCGCTATGACCTGGGTTCCAGATGCAGAGAGTGTTCTCATTCTCAAATATGAAGACAAGTTACACGAACGTACTAAGTAACAATATTGTATGGAAGGAACTACTCTTAAATTAATATTATTTAACACATGACCTTTATTTGTCTGAATTGAGCAAGGGGTTGCCGGGGTGCGAAGCGCGCCGGCAGGCACTTAGAATAAGCAGCTCTGGGTGCAGTCAGGTAATGTGGCGGTTCTGTAACCCTAATCGAGTGGTCGGAGACTCAGACAAACAATTAGTACTAATTAGTGTTTGTAGACCTGGATGCCTCCATATCCAGGAATTTCAGATACTGTAGAACAACTTCAGAGAATAAAAAATCGTGACGGAAGACATAAGGCCAATAGGTGTGCCTCGGTCTACATAGTACTCTGTTTGGGAAGAGAGTCGAGAGTTGAGGAAGAGGCGGATGAGCCGCTCGTCGACTGCGCTGGCCCAGAAACGACCGGTACCGGATCAGGGCCTTCTTCCTCTTCTTCTTCGTGGAAAAGGAGGTGCAGTCTTGCAGAGGGAGCCCAGAGTATTGGTCCGTCATCAGGGAGCAGAGGGGATCAGTGTCAAGAGTGGGCTCAGGAAGCTCTTCAATATGCACACAACACAGAGACATGAGAGGGTGGAAAGAAAGATAATGTAGATGTGATGTGGGCAATTCATCAGATCTGTTTCAAGTGTAGGGTTAGGGCGTGAGAATAAAGTCAATGATCGTTGATCGAGGTCGGACGGACAATTACACGGCTGCACGGTTCAGTTAAGAATTTACCCAAGATTGATGAGCTATCGGAATTCATCGAAAATTCTTATGAAATTTGATTCCCGCGCAAGAATAGAAATTTCGCCAGACTCACAGTTTCAGAATATTCCCAAGAGTTTCTTAACGTTTCGTTATGAATGATGGGCACGTGCCAACTCTTGCCCGAGACGACGTGACGGGCTGTTCCTTTGCTAATCGCTGCTTGGCTGCTTGCATGCCTTACTGAGTGGGAAAAATAGATAGACATATATTGAGGGCATATAACTATGTAGAGAAATCCACGGATATGCTAATAGAGAAAAAGAAATACCATAAACCATGGAAGGTACCAATTGAAGAGCTAATTGACACGCACTGGGGAGACCAATAGGGGGAGGGAGAAGAAATGCTTGAGAATCAACAGGACCCAAGAGGAGAGATAGGAAGTTGGAGGACTTGAGGACTTGAGCGAGACTTTGATGATTCTTCACTTGTTTGGCCGGATCACCACTCGGAATCTTGTGCACGCCGTGAGAAAGTTGCATATTGGGGCCTCTTTGTACATCTTCTGAAGGTCTTGATATTACCAGAGCTGGATTTGCAGTCTTGGCCCCGTCATGTTGACCTGAGATATGGTCAGAGCAGAGAAATTTTGAGGTTTGCCAGCATGAGCGAGACCGGTTGTTTGCAATACTTGAAAGCTGTCTTGCCAGGTCTTGACACAAAGTCTTAATATTGGAACCTTCCAACTCCACCCGCGGCGCAAGGAGCGCGGGGAAGAAGAGATTGCGCACGGGGGGGGCTCCTTGATCCGCTACCACCACCATCTCCAATTTTCCCACGCCGGCTTCACGGTCGACGTGGGTCAAACGGGGCGGGTGGCGGCCAACGTGCCAAGGAGGGTTTGCAGCCAGGGTTTGGAGCCCAAGGGTGACCTCCCCACCCGCGTAGCCTACGAGCTACACCGCAAATTTGCGGAAATGGCCTACGAGCCAACGAAATACGGCCTGCGGGCATTCCAAATTCTACGGAAATCTATCCACAGAGCTCTCGAGTCTGTAGGATGCATACATATCATTTCACCACATGTGGTATGTGCTCTTGTCATCGCTATCCTCCTCTCCTCCCCCCATCTCCTCGCTGCGGACCACGTTGCCCGCAACCGCCTCATCCTTTTCACGGAGTCCCGTTGTTCCGCTGTCTCGATCACGTGACAACACACGGTCGAACACCTGTAACGCGTGAGTTAAATTAAAAAGTGTATTAATGCGGAAAGTCATACCTATTTAGGCTCGTATTACCCTCAATGCTGAAATTGAGTTAGATAGACCTACTCACCGACACTGTCTACAGTCGGAGCCCGACGGAGGGACACCGTGCGGGGAATACTACCAATAATAACACATGCGATCAGCACGTAGTTGATACCCCGTCGTGTTACCGTCGCGATACTCTTTCTCTAAACAAAAGCAACCCAAATCTGATCCCTTCAACCGAGGCGTGGACTCTGCTACCAAACTGACAGAATGGGCAAGTAGGTCAACTAAATCATGCAAAATCCATGGGGTTTTTATTTTTATTTTTTGTTTTTGTTTCTTTTTGAAACTTGTGATCGGTTGATCAATACTCGGAACACTGCCTTGCTCTTTTGTGTTTTCTTTTGAAATTCGTGATCGGTTGACATGAATACTCGGAGCGTCAACTTGTTTCTACTCGGAAAAAAATCACACCAACTGCAACTCCGCACTTGATAAATCGCGACCAAGGATCATCCCCTCAACTCATCCTGGCGTCTCCCAATATCCCCACATCTGACCCCGGCATTAACTTGACCTCAATCACCGACCAGCTAGCCAATCTCACGGGTTTTGATTCTCCCGGGACAACCCCACGCCCTGACCCTCTTCAACTACCGCCGGTAGCGATGGACATCAATATGACGGAGGCCGACATGGACCAGGTCCGTCAATTCCCCCATATCTCGAACATTATATTCAGGCACCGTTTAGTACAAGGATGCCATTGAAGGCCCAAAGGTGTACGAGATCGCGGCACGAGGGTGGACAGCCGCGAAGGTCAAAGAGAATCATAAGGACTACGTGATCACGGAGTTGACCGCACACCCGGGTACGCCACAATAGTCGAATCAGCGGTTTAATGTTAACACAGTCTCTAATCCCGGATTATCTAGACGAATGCATCGCGGCCGTCATAGTCACGTCTGACTTCCTCGACCGGGCTCGTGCTGTAGACGCGATCAAGGCTATTCTTATAGCACGCAATGTTGCCGACTCCGACAAAGTCGAAATCTACCCTGCCATGCCCAAGAAGGCGGCTGCAACTGGAGTCAATAGCATGGCGATCATGCCTTTCACGCAGATCATCACGAATTGCACCGCCGCCTTCAAGTTGGCCATTGGGGCGGATCCTGTGTTCCATGGCGTCCACGAAGGTTCGCAATGCGTGATTATAATTAATGCCTCGGCCGCTCACCACCCCCTACCCGAAGGCGTCCCGACCACCTTTTATTGCATCCCAGCCCTGCCTCCGATGCCATTCATCTTCGCCGCCTACACGGGCTTCACGGCAGGTGCCACAGATGTGGAGGTTAAGGCCGCTCTTTTCACCACCCTCATCGGCCGGCCCGACTTCCTACACATGGTGGCAGAAGATCATAGCAATATTTCCGGTAATGAGACTCCAAGGTTCTGTCATGCCGCTCACAATCTTACGGCAGGCGATCACAAGCCCGAGTTAGTCCTCGCCATCGCCATCCGTGCTGGCACTATCTCCAAGTGCACTGTTCGCCGAGGTGGCCGACATGGTATCTCGCTCACAGCCCATCGTGTCATGATCGCCCCAATTTCGAAAGATCATGACATGAATCAACGCCTCCAGAGCTACATCATGGCTCCCAGCTTCGTCGTTGACGCTCGACAGCATGGGGAGGGTAGACCCTGGTTTACGGGACCTGTTACGTCACACACTTTCATGTCTTGTTCCGAGTGCCACGGTATTGACCACTACTTCGATATCTGCCCGATCATCAACTCCAGAGGGTACCGTGAGGCCCACGGCATCGCCGAAGTCGACATGGAGGCTTCCTCCGTTCCAACCTCCTTTCTCGCGCCGCATGAACACGAGGCAACTTCAAACCAGTGGTCAGCGGTTACGTACCGTGGTGCGAGCCGCGGCCGTGGCCGCGGCGGCCCTCGTGGACGCGGTGATTATAACAATGGTAACGGAGAGTACAACAACGGCTACAATGGCGGTTACAATGGAGGCGGTCGCGGTCGCGGTGGTGGCGCAAATACTGGCCACGGGTATGCATATAAACCGTACTCCTACTAGTTTTCCTTGCCCCGAATTTCTTTGGCCCATAGCTCTTCCCATGTACAACATCCATGCCTTCCTCTACCTTATTTATACCACTCTAAACACGATTTGTTTTACCCATTATTTAACATACGCGCCGGGGGCTTTCTCTGTTCCCATGCACGGTCGAACGAACCGCAAATTGATTGCAAAGCATGCTGGAAACTACTCTGACCCCACAGTTTACCGTTCTCATAGGCCCCTGAATACTCATAAAATTGGATTCCTATTTTCCTTTGGTGGATGAGCGTCCAGAGGGTTCCTGTGAATAAGCATGAATACACCTGGCTTCTATCGAAAGATATTAGACATTTATTTGTTCCGTGTTTAGTCATTGTTCTCAGGCTGAAAATCGCTCGGAGAACATACACACAAGGATATACACAATAAATTCAATTTTGGGCTATGTAGTAGGTTTGTATGAGCACTCTCGAATATTTTTGGATGCCCAGCCTCAAAGGTGCCAATAGTGGGCTGGGATAAGGAGCAGTCAATACCTGTTGAGTCGAACACAGACCTAGGATCAGAGGAATTTGTCTGGAGGGACAATCCTTTCCATACCCATGGATACTTTCAACAGCTCACAGGGCACAGGACATCTCAAATGATGCCCCTATGAAAACCTCAAGATCCCACCAACCCTTGCTAGTGGGGGTTGACACAGAGTTAGGTTCAAACTAACAACTTAAACTTACACGCTGGCTAGCCTATAAATTTCGGACGGCGGTCCTTAAATGCACCCCTTTATGAATATACAACCACATGAAACTAGTTTTGGTACCTTGCGCCCTCTTGGAACGCTTGAGGGCTTCGGGGATCTGGTACCTCCCTCTCACCAGTGCCTGCCGGCTGGGAGTTTACAAAATGAAACCAGCAGGTGTCAGGGGACCCAGGGGCCTATCCCTGGCGATACTATGTGCGGCCCCTCATGTAACAGTCTGGTTGCTTTGGCTATTACAGGGCAAAGTGAAGAGCAACAGGGTAGTACCAGAGACAATTTTTCTGCTCTAGCCCAAAGCTTTCCGAGAGCGGACCCCAATGCGATGGAGGGCATTGAGCTGGAGCATTCAGAACATCGAAATTTTGTTGAAGGTACTTCCCAAATGGTGGAAACGCAGGGGAGAGATGGTCGAGATCCATGTTCAACTCATAATGATCAACCAGTCAATACAATAACCGACACGGGCATCGAGGGCCGACAAGGAGATGGAGCAGGAGAGTCGACTTCGAGTCTCGACAATGATAACGGCTGGGAAAGGATGAACTTGAGTATAAGGCAGATGAATAAACCAACGCAAGTCCGGATTTCCGGAAAATCTACGCGATCCAGTTTGAATGTTGGGTCATTGAACATTGCCGGCCGTGACACCAACATGTCCATGCACAACCAAAATCATAAATTTCAGTTCCTCAAACAAACGATCGATACAAATGCTCTGGGTGTTCTTGCAATGCAGGAAACCCACTTTGACCCACAGTCGGCAACACAGTTCAACAATATATTTAATCGCTGGTTTAAGCTGTTCTATTCAGCCCATCCCGAGAAGCCATGCTCCACAGCAGGAGTGGCGTTTGTCGTAAACAAGAAATTTCTGGACACAGACAACATCATCAAGTATGATTTGATTGCAGGACGTGCATCAATGATTGTTATTCCATGGCACCGCGGGTCAGTGCTCAATATTCTCAACATATATGCCCCCAATAAAGCAGACGAGCGGGAAAAGATGTGGACAGAGCTGTGGAAAATATGGCGTAACAACCCTCGGATACCTTTGCCCAACATTACATTGGGAGACTGGAATTTTGTTGAAGATCCAATGGATCGAAACTCTGGAGTAGCAGAGGCCCTACCAGAGAGCTACAAACGACTGAAGCACCTGCTTAGGATGCGCGATGGCTGGCGAGCTACATTCCCGGATACTCGAGATTACACTTGTTTCCAGCACAGAACAAACCCAGTAACAAATGAAGCCCATGACTCGTACTCCAGGCTTGACCGAATAAATGTTGACAGTCAAGAGTTGACATCATACAGAGACTGGAAAATTGTGCATTGCCCAGTAAAGAGTGACCATCGACTAGTAATGGTGCAACTGACATGTCGACCAGAAGAGCGACCTGGCCAAGGGAGGTGGAGTCTGCCAATATATCTACTCAAGTCGTCAAAATTTATGAGACAAGTTCAGACCCTAGTGGCGAAATTGTTGAAAGAACTTGAAGCACTAGAAGGCTTAGAGCGAACAACAACTCAGAATATCCAAACCCTCTGGGCAAAGTTCAAGTCTGATGTCAAAAATTACGGGATACATTGCTCGCGCTTCATCACAAATGAATCAACCCGCCAGATACGAGCGTGGAAGGCTCAACTGACAATCATAATACACGATGACGAGATGCCTTTAGAGGACAAGTCACAAGCGATATTCATGCTGGAAAAGAAGATATGTGACTGTCTGACAGACGAAGCTGAAAAACGGAAAGCCTCGACTGAAGCCCGGTATGATATGGAAGGGGAAACACTGCGGACAACATCGTGGACCAAGGCCGCTAAAGGATATCATACAAAAGAGCTCATAAACGAGTTCAGGGTAGACACTGAATTGAACCCACCAGTCCCCAAATTCGAAACTCGCCCAAATCTGATGGCACAGATGGCAAAAGAATATCACAACTCCATCCAACACAACGACCAACCAGACGAATATGGACGGGTGATGGCAACTGAAATCACTTTAGAAAAATGTAAAGTTCGACTATCTGAACAGGAATTCAACCAAATGAATGAGGAGATAAATCCAGATGACATTGGATACGCTCTGAAACTCTCGAAAAATGGAAAGGCTCCTGGTCTTGACGGGATTCCATATGAATTTTTTAAGATGTTGGAAATCTTGTTCGAGAGGAGCAAGGGCTCAAATCAGGAGTCATTCAATGTGATAGACTTCCTTGGGAAATTATATATTGACATTGAGAACCATGGAATGATTGAGGCGTGTAAATTCAACGCAGGATGGATGTGTCCCATCTTCAAGAAAGGAGATAAATCCACAATCAGTAACTATCGCCCAGTCACACTATTGAACTGCGACTACAAATTAATGACGAAGACATATTCCTTGTCCTTAATGAAGGTGGCACCATCTCTCGTACACCCAAATCAAGCCGGATTCATGAAGGGAAGGAAAATTGAAGATCAAGTAAAGCTAGCAAAGTTCCTTTTAAACTATGCCGAAGCTGCAGAGGAAGACGGACTCATTGTCGCTCTGGACCAAGAGAAAGCTTATGACAGAATCAATCATGCATACCTACTACGAGTACTGGAACATATGGGCTTCCCCCCTAGATTTTGCAACACAATAAAAAATCTTTACACAAATGCTGAAACAGTCGTCATGATAAATGGGGAGATGAGTGACCCGTTCACTGTTGTTCGTGGGGTCAGACAGGGAGACCCACTCTCATGCCTGTTATTCAACCTAGCCATTGAGCCACTTGCTTGTTTGATCAGAGACTCCGACCTCAAGGGAGTTAAAGTGCCGGGGAAGGACGAAGAGCTAGTCATCTCTCTCTTCGCAGACGACACAACAGTATATTTATCATCAACCAATGAACTAGAGACACTTTGGGGAATTCTGAAGCTCTGGTGTGCAGCATCAACAGCTAAGTTCAACGAACATAAAACGGTTCTCCTACCCTTTGGCCGACCAGAATATCGAGCAGAGGTGTTTAAAGAAAGAAGGATCAACAAACGGACTCACGTCGGGGCAATCACGGGAATGAGGATCATTCCAGATGGCGAAACCTGCCGCATGCTGGGAGCATGGATCGGTAATAACGTGCCATATATTACCCCATGGCCAGGGGTAGTGGAAAAGATCACGAGCGACCTCGAAAAATGGGCACTGTCATCGCCGGGGCTCGAGGGGAAACGGCACATAATCAACATGGTCATTGCGGGGCGGACCCAATACCTGACACGAGTCCAAGGAATGCCGAAAGACATCGAAGAGTCCTTGATGAGAACCCAGAACACCTTTCTTTGGGATGGAAAACGGGCGAGAGTAGCACATGAAACAATGATGTTGGACATCACCGAGGGTGGAAAGCGAATTCTTGATATCCCAGCGCGAAACGAGGCAATCGACCTTTGGAACTTACAGTCCTACCTTACCCAAGGAAATGATCGTGCCACCTGGTGCTACTTCGTCGATTATATACTGACTAAATTCCTGGAGAGAAGCTACCTCAATGTACGGCCAGGCCAAATTCTAAATATCTTCGTGCAAAATATTCATGTGCCCATATCTAAAAAGACTCCGCTGCCCAATGAAATCAAGCGAATGATTACAGCAGCCCGAAAATTTGACCTCAAATTCACCGGCCTCTCAATCAGTGATGACATTAAGTTGAGAATGCCAATCTGGAAGCACCCAGCAGTGAATATCACCGACTATAAACGAGCCAATCTCCGGGATTCGGCTCAGTGCCTTCGTCTCAATCATCAAGTCAGAACTGTACATGACACCCTGATAATTGCAAGCCGAAAAACCACGGTCATGAAGAGGCCACACACAATAAATCCTTCTGGGATTGCTCGAAAGAATTGTGGCTGCCCTGCATGCCAGCGAGATCAAACAGACTTGAGCTGTGCGCACCCGGGAGAATGCATAGAGACAGCAAAAATGCTGATAAACAGCATCGCCCAAAAATGGAACCCAACAGAGTCAGACCTGGACTTATGTCAAGAACTGGCCTTGACGGACCAGGAGTTGGAATCGAACCAAGCCCCAATACAAAGCAATGAACCTCTGACGTTCGATGCAGACTTCACTCTCCGGAAGATGGAAAAGGGATTCCGCATTTTTGCTTCTGATGAATACATGAACACAATATCAACAAGGAGATACGCGATCGGTGGAGATGTACCAACGATGGCCACAATCTTCCTGCATGCACATATTTTACATGCTGGAGAGTATGAACCAGAAATCAGGCTGGGTTTTACACAAGTCACCAACACTGGTCAGGAGAGTATGGCTCTCGCTGTGAAATTTGATCAACCCAACATACCATTAACATTTGCATCTGCCCTTCTAGGTGGGCTGCTGCTAATATTACAGAATACTCCGAAAAATACTCCACTTCTAATCTGTGCATCCACAGATTACCTCATGCGGACACTGGTGGCTGAGCGAGATCGGCACGAAAACGATATGCTCCATCCGAATTTCCCCCTTATCAAAGCTGCCATAGCTCTGCTGAATGAGCGAGTGGCTCGAACAAACTTCAAGAAAGTATCTCACAATCCTGCTAGATACCTCCACGATGAGCCTGTACAAGATATTGAGATAAACACAGAGATTGACCTCATGTTTGAATCTCCAGGAATGCTCCTGACACATGGTTCACAGAGAGTCTTCACGAAGATTATACGATCTCTTCGTCCGGTGCCTCACCGAAAGTCAACTTTCATTAATCTAGATCGTATTCGTTGTTCGGTGGAGGAAATATCGGGATACACCCCATCCGATGCGACCATTTGGAAGTCCATTCGATCATCCTCAATCCAACGCATTTCACGAGAGTTCCTGTGGAAATGTATCCACAACACATTCAGAGTGGGGGATTTCTGGTCTCACATGGAGACCCTGCAGTACAATGGGGTCTGCCATGTCTGCAATACTACAGAATCTCTGGAGCACATTGCACTAGAATGTGACTCCCCGGAACAGAAAATTATCTGGTCTCTAACCAGGAAATTGTGGTTGAAGAAATTTTCATCTTGGCCAACACTGAACTGGGGATTAATCCTGGGCTGTAACTTATTAAGATTTAAAGGATCAAGAGGGACCATTAACCTTGACAAAGGAAGATTGTTTGCCATATTGGTTTCACTTGGATGGCATCTTATTTGGAAGCTGCGCGTGAATCGAGTTATTACGAACCCAGGCGCGACACTCACGGAGGCAAATATTCACAATCAGTGGTTGAAAACAGTGAACTCCGCATTGCGACGTGACCGTATTCTCACGGACAAAGTTAAATTTGGCCCACTTGCATTGAATAAACAAGTTGTACTTAACACTTGGAGCGGGCTACTAATGGATGAGGACTCACTGCCGGATGACTGGACACTCACAGAGGGGGTTTTAGTGGGTATGTGGCCATTGAATGGTATCGGATAAATATTGCAGGCCAGAGTCCCACACTGGTTAATTTAAGTGCGTAACGGCATTTCCTCCTGGACAATCTCACCGGCATGACTGGCTCAAAACCAGCAACACAAGCGGACAGACTCAGAATGCATCTGCAGACTTTGATCTTGTTACTCCAAACGCTCCAAAAAAAAAAAAAAATAAAGAGATTGCGCACGTGCCCAACTCGAACCACAAACAAATAGCGGCGAAGTTTGAAATACTAAATAGAAATGGAGTGTTCCAGACTGTTCCAGAGCGTCGGGCATCACCGGTTGCACTGACAAGTTGACCGGAGCGTGATTTGCCGAATCGATTCTAGGAATTTCTTAGGAACTGTCCATAAGATATTCTGGAGAAAAAAAACCTCAGGATTTTTCCAAAAGATCCAGGTATATATATATATATAATCTTAGAAATCACTCTTAAGAAATGTGAAGATAATTATTCTTAAGGGAATCGAGAAATTCCGTTTGGCCGTGTAGCGATCTGAGACCTGGATACCTCCGGATCCAGGAATATCTCCTCCTCCTCCTCCCGGTTTGATCTTGGCTGGCTCGCAGAATCTGCGCGCGAGGACACAACGCTCCTTAGTTCCATGGGAATGGTAGAACACCTGAATGGGTATTGAAGATTTACAAGATGCAGAATTTCGCGACCGCCATCGAATACAAAGTACACCAAGGTTATAGGTACATAAGCCTGAGAGAAGAATGTGAAATGTCGGTGAAAAAGTTCTACACGCCAGACAATAACGACTGTGATCGAACGAGTGACTCTGGGATGTTGTTACAGATCCGCTCAGGTACAAAAGAGCGTTCCAATATAGATTCCCTGGTACGGCCCCAGCTGTCAAACAAATCGGTAAGGAGGAACCAACCATAATTTAGCGACACCAACGTGGTCTAAGATGTCCCCCTCCAAAATGTTCGGAACAGACAAATCTGGCATTGAGTGTCCGTGGCATCGTCGTCCCCTGCGAACAGTTAGCGAGCAGTCTCCAGGTCTATAAAGACGGCTTCCAACCTGGACACGCTATTGCATCGTTCTCGGAAATGAGATGGATCTCACCATGTGCGTGCTGAAAACCTAGGCTCTAAGTACCATAACTTGATGAAGGTTTCCAATGCAAGTATGCGGAAACGACATACCCTTCCGGGAACTATGGGGACTAAATCTACAGACATACTGAATGAATCGGAATCAGGAAGAACTCTTATGGAACATACCCAGCTCGTTGTTCACTCTCTGGAAGTTCGGGATCAGTGAATCGATCAATGCGGCGAACGCTGGGTTCCCAACGCCTAGACGAATGAATTTAAAGGAGAGGTAGGTCGTGAAGGTGCGTAACGCGCTTTCCAAACGTCCACTACGTTTGATGCTCGCAGTTGAAGGCAAGTTGAGAGACAAATAGAGGGCATCAAGTTCCGCCAATGCGCCACCTGATCCAGAGTCAACAACTGCGCATTGGTCGAGATTGAAAAGAGATTATACCCAAAGAATGGCCTACCTGCAAAACGATGAGAAAGGTTGTTACAGATAAGTAACGGACTTGCCAAAGTGATCATATTGGTGCCCTTGGATTGCATCAACAGCAGCGACCTG
>JARJLG010000338.1:0-64240 GCA_029448575.1 Mycena maculata
TTACGAGCAATGCCTGGGTTTCCCACCTGTTGCCTTTCTCTTTTCCGATGGAAGAACGCGGGAGCGTGATCCTCGTCTTGTGGGCACCCCCTTGGTGGATGCCGATGAAACGCTGACTTTATGAACTACCGTGCAAGCGTGAATCAATGACTATCAATGCGTAAGCACCAACAACCACTAAACCAACACTAAACAATAATCCAACAATCAAACGATGCGAGGTTCGGGGTTCCAACCAAGTATTAGGTTGATGTTTGAGTAGTTCAAGGTAATAATGACTTTAGCTAAACTGA
Source organism: Mycena maculata (assembly GCA_029448575.1). Lineage (NCBI taxonomy): Eukaryota > Fungi > Basidiomycota > Agaricomycetes > Agaricales > Mycenaceae > Mycena > Mycena maculata. The sequence continues at coordinate 294 of JARJLG010000338.1, forward strand.
TTGTGTGGTTCCAATAGCCGATCCAAAGACTCTAGCGAAGTCTGGACGAAGCAGAGATGGGTTTTATCACAATGGGGTTGGGTGGGGTAGTTACTGGTGTCCTAATTGACTTTAGCTTAAAATCCCTTTCTGTGTTCTCGGTCCGTTAAAGTTCCTTGTTCTGTCTCAAATCCGTGTGCGTGCAATATCCCTATGAAACCCGATGTGACCCGATATGATTCTAATTTCCTTAAGGTTCCACAATGCACAGATATGATCCAACAATGACAATATATTGACCAAGAGTAACAAAAAGAACTATGCTAGTTCCCAGCGGTACTCCGAATAGATACAAGACTTCCCAGGCGACAATACCAGTAAAACTGATACGTCTAATAAGAAGGGGTGGATCTACTCGCCTTCCACCTAAAACCTAGCTGTATTTATACAAACAGATGTGTCAACAAGATAGACAAATAAATAATACTGCTGATGTACAACGGGTAAACGGGAACGGAGAATAATGTGCTCCGTGCCATGGATCAGTTCCTATAGCTGTTGGTAGTTAGTAGAACCGCTCAAAGAACCCCTTGTTCTGATATCTGGATAATTATAGATTGATATTTCTGATGCATGTGATATCAGCCCCACTACGCCTTAGTGAGCACTGATGTATGGTTATTTTGGTCGCCTTTTCAATACCCAACTGATCCGTACTTGACAGGCCCAGCATGGAAGTGTATTCTTGGCAACCCTCTGTGTTGCCCGTGTCCTTCCGCGGTCTAAGCGCGTGATACGGTTATTCCCGAATAGGAACCTCTTTAGTTCACGGTTCTCAATCCTTTTCCCGCTAACCCTTGACCCCTTGTTGGTTCCCCGTGTAGAGAGACCTCTGGATGGATGATATGTGTATGTCTTTGATATATAGCACGCAGTAGATCATCCCAATTCAATAGAATGGTTGAACGTCGACTTTAGCTAAAGTTGCTGAACGCCTGCTGGACCGTTGACCCTCGTGGTATCGGTGGCCCAGTAGCCCTCTCAGCTTCTCCAGTGCATAATGCTTTTAACTGACAGCTCAGACCTCGCTTCAGTCCTTCATAGTGGCAGAAACAATAAGTAGTGTTCTGCTTTAGTAAGTAGAACAAAGGCGCTAAAATATGGGTATTTCAGGCCTGGCTATTTTGCCTGCTTATCATCTCCCCTTTTCATAAATCTTGACTGTCCCCAGTCAACAATGCTCTTTTCCAGATGACTCCTTATCGGTTTAACCGGTTTAGTTGATCGCAGATCAACGGAAGCAGATCCTGATTGACGTTTCTGTCAATCATTCCCCCGTGATTATTTCCAAGGTATATTCGCCTATTCACTGCACCCCATTCATCCGTACTTAAATAGTTTGTTCGTTGATAACTGAAGGGTTTTTGACCCATCAATTTTCCGATCAATTTACCCACTACTGTTTTTAGTAAGCCCTGCCCACTTGGCATGGATTTTAACTAAAGTTCGATTATTTCAGGTCTTTCGGAGTGAAAGGCTCCCCAATCACTTTGTATCCTCAAGTCCTTTTGTAGTGAGCGTATTTTATCAAACTCAGCGTTCTAAGTTTAATTCTCGGATCACAGCGGCCTAACAAGTCCAAATTAAGGATTTTCTTGTCTCACGCCACTCATGTCGACCCCAACTAGCCCGCGTACTGCCTACGACATCCTCCGGGATCCTTCCGCACCTCTTTATAATTTCGAAGATGATATAGAAGTCTACCCTGCCGGCCTATTCCTGCCGCCTTCAGATCTTCCCCGCGCTCCCCAATGGCTTCCCTTTAGTTTGGAACTTCAAGGCTACACATTGCAACAGGGCGAAGAAATCTCTATCTTGTTCTTAGACTGCCCTCCCATAGCTAGACTTGTCGGAATTGCGCGCCTCCCAGCGCGTTTGGTCCGTGTTCATCCGGAGTATATTGCCTCCCTATTCCACGCGTCCCAACCGGCCTTCGTCCGTGTTTTCACACGTCTTTCACTGGTCTTTAGCTGAGTTTTGACTCTCCTTTCACTAGGACACCTATGTCTTAGCTAGGAAGGCTAAGCTGACGCCAAACTCCGATACCCTTCGTCGCGTAGTGTCCACTTTACAGTACGCTGTGAATAGTTTGTCAGAGGAGCTCAGGACCAGTGCGTCCGCAGAGTTCTTCGCGCTATTCACGGATCTTCCTGTTCCCGAGGAAAATGTCCGTGAATTCACCCTTTATTTTCGAACCCCACTAATCGCTCCCAATTCGATAGCTCGCACCCTTGGCCTTCAATTTTCGCCGAAACAACTGCACCTCCGATTCTCAACACTGCGGGTTCTATCTTGACGAGCAGGATCACGGATTTTTCCGAGTTTTGGACCATAGGGAGGTCCGCAACTTCGTTCCTCTCCTGCTTCGAGACGGTATACCCGACATCGCCGATCGTCGGCAATTTTATGCTACAATCCGCTTGGCCCGGCCATTCTTGGTACGTTTGTCTCTTCTGTTCCCTGTCCTGTATCTTCCTTATGCTCACACCTCCTGTTAGGTTGCGTTTCGAGCGGGGCTTCCCCAGTCCGGTTATTCCCCTTCCGAGACCGTTACAGCCTGGTTCAGATCCTTGAACTGGCTGCACGCTCTACTCCCGCGTGCAAAACAAGATTTGTTGGATTTAGCTTTATACGAGCCTCTTCCATCCGTGGTGCGTTATTTCATCTCCGGGTTTCAGCCCTCCTAAAACCCCTCTTGCTTAGTATCGTTCTTCGATACCTCGCGACTTCACCATCCCTTTCTCGGATTTTGTCGCCCCACCTCAGGTTCCTTTTCCCGAGCTCGTCCCATCACCAGGCTCCCTCGCCGTATCCCCCGTCATAGAACAACGAATCGGTTCTCCCCTTGAGAACGAAACAGGTTGGAACTTGGTTCCATCTGTTTGTAGTACACCTGTTCATTCGCCCCGCATCCTACAAGACATCGATCAGTCCCCAGGGCATACTCCAGCGCCTCAAGACTTGGATCTGGTCCCAGAGACCGAGATCGTAGAAGAGCCCGAACGTAGTGACGTCGTGAGTTTCACTTCCTGATGTTTTTGTTTTTCATAACCGCTCATTGGTGACCACTTGTTCATAGGGACATATCTCTCCGCCGCCAGCGAATCCTGGGCGTAAACCACCTTTGCGAAAGACCCCCGCCCCCGCAAGTATGGTTATAGTCCCTCCCTTGCTCTCCAAGATCGGACTCGCTAAGAGGGTAAGTTTTAGCCATGGGTTTTAGTTGTCCTCGACTTTAACTAAAGTCTTTTTCTAGACCCAACCCTCTCGTAAAGGCGGTCCGAACACCCCTTCACAGAGCGGTCGTCCTACCATAACCCAGCACTCTTCTGCTCCCTCCGTTTCGGTCGCGCTTTCCGACGGATCAGAGTCTTCTTCCGATTCCGCTCTTCCGCGCCGTCGTTACCAGCTCCGAAAACGGAAGCCGAGCTCCGCGCCAGCACCTGCGAAACCTCCCCCGTCCAAGAAGCCTAAGCGTTCCCCAGCTCAGCCTTCTTCCGGAGAAGAGTCTGATGCGCCGGCTGCCCCGAAACCCAAGGTCAAGGCGCGTCGTCGCACTGGCCGCCCCGTTCTTCGAGCACCGGGTACCGAATTCCAGTCGGCCCCTCAGAAGCCGGTGGACTTCGTTTCTCTGTTGGAGTGCGTACAGCCTTCGTCCCTTTTGGTAAGATCCGTCTTTTCTTCTCATCCCTTTCTAACCCTACGTCCGTCTTATAGCAGAATCACGGTTGTAATAATTGTGGTTTGATTAACCGGAAGTGCGAGCCGGCGGACCGGATTGGCGACAAGTGCCTTACTTGCCGTCAGATGGGCTCGTCCAATTGCTCTCACGACCGTACTGCTCAGCAGACGTGGGACACATCTCATCGTGTGTCCCGATACGCGAGATTTTCCAGCTTCAGTGAGCAAAGATCTCGTCCTTTCTTATTTCTTCTGACTCTCTTTTTAGCTCTTAACATGCAAATCAATACCGTTATGCGCGACCGCCATGCCCTCGAACGTCTTCACGAGGCCCTTACTCACGCCGAGACTCGATTGGTCGAGTCCACTTATGAACTTTCAACCCTTATCGCCGATCACTACTCGGCATTTGGAGCTGAGGCGACCGAGGCGTTGTACGGGGTCCCTGAAGACATGCACCATGTCTTCACCTCCCTTCTTAATCACTTTATTCAGACTGAGGTGGCCCCTGCTTCTGCGGCTAACCCGGATTCGGTTTTACCACCTGGCCCTCCGTTCGACTGGTTTGGATTGTCCGAAGAAGATCGTCGAAGGTGGAAAGCGGAGCTTGACGCAAAGGCTGCCCAGGTTTCCATACGATACAACAATGATATTGCTGACGAGGACGAGGTGCGTATACTAACTTGATACCAGTTCTTGTTTCTAATACCTTGTATCACGCTTTCCCCACAGCCTGGTCCTTCTGGTCCACCCGAAACCGGCGGATCCCACTTCCCTGGCTCGTTTGACGACCCTCCCATTTGATTCCCTTCGACTAGGCCAATAGCGATAGTGTTTCTTTTCTATTTTCTTGGACCTTAGCTAAAGTTTATCCGTTGCTCATCCTCTTCCTGCTTGCACCTTTCACTAGCATATCATTTGTCCCTATATTTTACGGATTGAATGTGATTACACTCGTCTCCTTAGGGTTCTTATGCTTGAATGCTTTTTAGCAATTGTCTGAGTGCCTCGGGTTGAAACCAGTTTTCGGAATATCCGGAACGCCGGCTATTCGGCTCGGTTATTCCATTTGCTATTGATAGTTTCCTGACCTGATAGGCGAGTGTTCTAATTTTACCATCACCCTTGGCGCCTCATTCGTGCTTAGACGTGTATTCACTCAAGGAGCCTAGGTGTGAAACAACGCGTGGACTCTATGATGGTATTTTTGTTCCCATCGTTCTTTCTGCGTGTCTAACATCCCAAGTTTTCCCCTTTAAGTTGACCAGTTAAAAGGTAGGCGACTTTAGCTAAAGTCGCCCCGCCTTCCTTCTTGTCTTCCTGCACCATGCTCGGCGCGTTACCGGTCCTTCTTATTCCCTGGACCGATCCCCTTTCCTTCCCAGAGCTTCCTATCACCAGGTTGTCTCCCATAGGCCAGAATGTAAAGAGTATCCTTATATATGATATGGTACGTCTTATCCTAGCCTTTTTCAATGTTAAGTCTGACTGGGGTCCAGCCTTACCAGTGCTCTACTTGCGCTCGACTCGGCCGCCACTGCACTAGTCACCTCTGGTACCTCCCTTGCGCGGCATGCCTTGTCTCGGGCGAGGCCGACTGTACCTATGCCGACCGAGTGGCCTTCATGGTCTCTGTCTCCTGCCTTTACTCCTGGTTACTGTCGCATCACGACCCTGGTACGCTTCCTGAGCTTGGTATTTTTATGCAGCACTGACTCCTTTTCAGATTCTGATATCATACAGCAGTTCTACGCTGACTTGGCCGAAGCCTTTGCCCAGTTTTCACTCGTACAGGGTTATTTCGAGCGTTACCAGTCAAATGGACTCCGGGACGTTCTTTCCACCAAACAGGGTCTTAGTGCCAACTCCATCGCTTGTGTATTGGCTGCTGAGCTCAACTTTGCTCCTCGCCTTCGCGATATTATTGATGAACGCCCTTTCACTTATCCCCCTTTCTATCTCCGCTAGTAGCCTCGTGTAATTAGCTGATTGCTTAGATCACTTTGTTTTCCGAGTTTTTATCTCGTATTTTTGATCTCAGACATCCTGCTGGTCTTTACTCGTGCCCTAATCCTTGAGATCACTTTGTTGTGTCTTCTTGTGTGTTTGAACGTTTATCGAATTTATTCCTTATTGATCAATCCATCACTTTAATCAATAACCCAAGCCATATGTGCTTATCGGCCAGCATCCTTTCATCAGATAGTGGCTTCCACATCCTGCCATGTGCTTTTACTGTTCCTTATAAGCGAGACATCAGTCTTGGCTTATGAGGTTGATCGCACTATTGCTGTACGCTGATCGGGTAATTTTAGCTAAAATGATTGACCACTTAGATTGGTGATCCTGAAGCGCAACAATTGTTGTAGTCACTCTGGTTCGTAAATCACATGCTTTTCCTGGTTCCCTCCCCTTTTCATAGATCATAACTGTCCTCAGTTATATTTGGACACGCTATTCTATTATTTATAAGGAGGTGCCGTATGCATCCGGGAGCAATTCCCAACATGCTTAAAAGCTACGAGTTTTATTCCCCATATCTCAGTATCTTCGAATCCTTTCCTCGTCTGTTACACAATCTTTCCTTTATGGCTCCACCTGCTGCTGCGAAGCGTCTTTCTTCTGCCCAGCACGCCAGTATTATTGCTATTGAGAAATCGGTCCGCGCCACCAATTATCCCAACCGAGAGGAGCAGCGCTCCTTTTTGGATGAAAAGACCAATGAATATGTTCGTCCTCCTTTGTTTCCTTCGATGCTTCATTTTCCTGATTGTTTTTCAGACCGCTTTCTTGCCGTTCCTTACGCAGATTGCATCTGAATCCGCGCTGTTTGACCCAGCCTTCCAGCTCAAGAATGCTTATCATCAGTCCCAGGGCAACGCTGGCGGGGCCATTCCAGGCGGCTATTCCGTCATTGTTGATGCCTGTAACCAGATAAAGGCTGAGCGCGACCATATTAAGGCTGCTACTCTGCTTGCTGAACAGAAACATCGTTTTGAATTGGAGGAGGCGGTTCGGCTTAAGGACACCAAGGAAGCTGAGGCCAAGGCAGCCAAGGAGGCTGCCAAGGCTCTTCACGAAGCAGCGCAGGCTTCCAAGAAGAAACCCAAGGTGAATTGAACTTTAGCTATAGTCATATTCACTTTCCTAACCGTCCCATATTTTCTAGAAGAAGTCTTCGAAGCGTGTCAAGAGCCAGGAGACTGTCGAGGATGATGAAGAGTCGGTCTTTGACGACGCAGACCTCCCTGCCATGGATGGTTCTGGTGAGGTGGATGATCCTATGCTCATCGACGACCCTGAAACTGTACGTTCCTTTCAGTTCCCACCATTATGGCCTCGTATCTTGACATGCTCAACGAACTTCAAAATCAACTTCTGTCCCTCCAGATCGTACCGGACAACAGTAATCATCGCCACACTCAGTCCCTGGATGAGCGCGAGCTTGTGAGCCCACCCTTTACCTATGAGACTGCCGTGGTCCGCGTTGCACAGTTGTTTAAGGTTCACAGGGCTCTGGCCGAGCTCACGGTATGCGTTCCTCCACGGTATGCATATCCTTCCTCCAAATTCGCCGCATTGATCGTACTTCTCGATCTTACCACAAGGCTATGGCAATCCTTGATGCCACTGATCCTTCGACAGAGCAACGCGCTTCCGCTGGTGTCTTTCCGCCAGCCACTCGCAAACGCCTTCGTACCGACTCCCGGTACACTCATGAGGACAGCGCCGAGCAATTCACTGGTACGTCTGACTTTAGCTAAAGTCATTTCCCATGTTTATTATGTCGTGTCTAGCTGCAGAACTTGCGGTTAACAACCCAACAGTTAAACAGACTGTTGAGGCCGCCAACACCGCGCTTGCTGGCGATGAACTCCCCGACACCATCGGCTCTCTCCGTATGGAGGAATCCGAACTCCGGTCACGGCTTGCCTTTAGCAACGCCCAGCTCAGATACCAGCTCGACCACCGCGACTACCTCGTCCGTGACCTCCGTCGTGTTTTGGACTCCCAACATCAACGGACGCCCCAGGGCAACTCGCGATCTTAGTGGTCCCGCGTCGTGAGTTTGTCTTTGGTGTATGCATTTCCATAACTCAGGGCTTATGTTATTTGGCAGATCCCCTCATGAGTGCCCTCACTGTCGTCCTCACTTGGTCGTCCGCTGCCCTCAGGCCCCGTAAATGCTTACACTTGTCTTACTCTGACCCGTACAACACGTCCACTGTCCTTACTCCTACCCAGACTGCATTCCTTCATCCCTGTTAACCAGACCCCTTGCCCGATTAACCACACGCTCCTTTACCTCCTTGTCTCGACTTGACATATCCTCGTACTTTCTTTGCCTTCCAAATCGCGTAGTTTTCAATGTAACTTCGCTACACACGCTCATTCTCATGCTTAGCCTAATTGACTCCGTTTTTCCTCTGATATTTATTTAATTATTTGAGGTCAAGCCACTAGTAACAAATTCAACTTTTCATCATCTCAGATTTTCCCCAGTTAATACAGCGCTTCTCGACGTCAGATGACAAACACATTAACATATTATGTGAGTTCATTCTGGTGTCCTGCCACATTCTTTACTGTACGTCTCAGGCCATTAATTTCAGCCTGAGGCGTCGATCATGCTTTATACACGAATCGGGTAGTTTCTCGAAAGTCTCATATTTGTTTTATGCATTCAGTAAGCGTTTCGAACGGCGAGGACCAGCTGGAACTTCGGTACTGGTGTCTATATCACCAGGCTCAAGATCAGGTTCGTCTTCACTGAAGTAACTCTCGCTGTCTGAATCATCTCCGACTTTAGCTAAAGTCGGTCGGATGCGTATATTATGGAACTGCATGTCTTTTCCGAGGTATTCGTCTTCCTCTTCGTCAGCCTCAGCCAACTTATCTAGTTTCTCACTAGACAGGTCTATGAGATCCAGGATATCAGCTGGTAATTCCACTGATTTGCGTTGCGCAAATGGTATTACTCTGAAGGCACCAATCTTTCCTTGGAACATGGCCCCATCCATTTCACAGCAAAGGTACGACCCTCCCTTTGTGCGTCTGATTACAATCATAGGCCCCATGTATCTGTTGTGCATTTTGGTGTTCAAGGATTTCTCAACCGAAGTGTTACGGACAAGTACCAAGTCACCTGGCTCAAAATTATAATCTTGAATCGTGTGCTTGTTCTCCTCCTCATAACGTCTGACCGCTTTCCTTTTCTCCTCATCTACCCGAGCACGCATTTCGTCGATGTGATAGGTGTGTTTAGCTAAAGCTCTTGCTCGTAGCCCTATCAGATCTGCTGTTGATAGCGGGGTTCCTGGGTATTCTACTAGCCAGGTTGCTTCCTCGATGTCCAGAGGTGTTACTGGATGTGCGCCTGTCACCGCGAAGAACGGTGAACAGCCTAGACCGCGTCTGACAGTGATCCTGTCTGCCCACAATACCTGTGGAAAGAACCAATACCACTTCTTAGCGTCTCCACCAGTGGCTTTATAAAGCGACTGCCGCATATCCCAGTGTCCCCTTTCAATCGGACCATTTGCTATTGAATTATAAGGGGATATCCTAATCCCTATGATCCCATACTTCGCATTCAACCATTTCAGTGCGGCTATAAATTGTGGCGCATTATCGGTTACTATCCACTTTGGGCAACCCCACCTGCAGATTACATCTTCAAGCAAGAACTTCCCCAGTGATTCACCGTTATCTGCCCTGATAGGCCTGGCTTCCAAATATCGGGATAGTGAGCATCTGCCTGCAACCACGTTTTTGTAATTATTAGAGGGTGTCCCCATTATCATCACATCCGTGTGTATCTTTTGGAAGATACTCGGTGTCATAGTTACTACTGGTGGGATTTTCAAGAGTCTTTTCTGCCTAAGTTGACAAACGTGGCACGAATCCGTGAACCACTTGACATCTCTTTCCATTTCTGGCCACCAAAACCTGAGCTCAATCATGGATTTTGTCGCGTAGAACCCTTTATGGCCAAGGGAGTTATGAGAGCTCTCATCATATACATCCTATGTTCTTTAGCCACAACAAGCCTGTGCGTTGATCCATCCCCTCTTTTGTATAACCTGCCCTCCTTGCTGAGGAAGAACGGTCTTGCAAACCGCATGAACTTTTTATATTGCTTGTTGTCCATCCCCTTAGGTCTAACCATCGGGTCTTTCAGCCATTTGCTTACTAGAGGCAACCGCTCATCCTGCGCAATTCCAGCACCGCTCCTGTGCCCTTCTGGGTAAGCTTCTCTTTTATCTGGATCATCCCTTAGTTCCATTCGCGGAAGCAGAAGTTCTTCTTCAGGTTCGTCAATTTGCAGGTACTGAGGCATAACAAGTCCCTCAGCCGCGTATCCTGCCTTGACAGTCTCCTGAATAGCCTGTTCCTGGACTTTAACTAAAGTCAGATCCTCCTCAAAGTCGTCTACTGACGCCGCCGTACCCTCCATGGATTGAAGATACCCATCCATAGATTGAAAATACCCGCCACGTACGTCAATCTGTTCCTTGAATTTGTCGAACTCGAGTGGCTGATCAATTGAGTAGTCCCAGTCAGGATGGTTCTCAGGGGCAGGATGAATGTCGATAGCTCCATCATCTGGATTTATCCAAACTTCATCCCCTGGCTGAGCCTCCCTTCTAGACAGACCATCGGGTGGGAACGTTGCTCCTTTTACGTGTTTTAATGTAAAATGAAACATCAAGATCTGTTCTATCCACCGGTTAATTGTTGCGTTGGGTCCCATTCCCGGATTGTTTAACATCCCCTTGATGTACAATGCGTCGGTCTCCACAACCAGCCGCCGGCAACCCAGTAACCAATATTGCATAGCCTCAAGTGCCCGTTTTAGCCCATATAGCTCGCGTTTCGGTTGTGAGAACCTGGCTTCTCGCTCGTTTAGAGTAATGGATCCGAATTTTGCATAATACCGCTTCTTCACATCGATTGGATCTGTCTGATAGATTTGTAGGCCTACTGCCATCCAAGAAGTGTCGACAGCCAAGTAAATGTCAGGAATCCCATTCATAGTTCAACGGTTTTAAACACCCTGCCTTTAGAAGCGCCTGCTTCATAACCTCCATTGCCTCAATTTGCTCAGGACCCCATTCAAATTCTTCAGTGTCTCTAGTTAATTTCTGGATTGGTTGCGAAATTTTGCCATAGTCTTTTATGAACATACGCATGACACCTACTGTTCCCAGAAATTTCCTGACATCCGATACGTCTTTCAATGGTCCCCATCTCTTGATGACCCCAATTCGGTCAGTACTTGGCCGCCTCCCTTCATAGGAACATACGTGCCCTACTACTGAGAAGGAATCCGCGCAGAGGATGGATTTTAACCCCGATAAGGTTCCACCACTGTATTTTATCCGCTGGACTACTCGGTTCAAATTTTCGAAGTGCTCCCAGACAAAACGTCTGATACCAGCATTCTCAGGTATGGTCTCGAACACTCCTTCTGCGTTCTGATACCTAGACCCCGGACCTCTTATCGGTACATCGTCAATGTAGGGTATGGTGACATGTGGGATTTCATCTCTCAGAATAAATGTTACATCGTCGTGGAAGATTGGTACAGAGTTAGTCCAACCCTGTGGTAATTTAACCAACCTCAAGGCACCGAATGGTGTCTGAAATGTAGTAAAATCCCTTGACCCTTCCGCGATATCCCGATGATCATATCCTGAGTACAGGTCTAAACATCCACCACATGCTCTTCCAGCAAAGTGATTGGCAAGTTCATCAGTTGCCGGTGGAACTCCTGAATGCGCGATAGTAACGGCATTTAGTGGTTCCAGAGCATGAACTAGACGAATACTTTTTCCATCTTTCTTGATCACCCCAAAGAATTTGCTTCTGTAAGATGCGTTGGAGGGTTCATATACCCCAGCATCTATCTTATTTTTAATCACTTTACAGAATTCTTCGAGTTGCCCCCTTGGAATGGGTATGCTCCTTTCCACCCATGTGTTATGTTCAACTAAAGGGAACTCCACTGGTGGGAAGAAATCATGACGGAAACTTCCCCGTTCCTCATCGTTCCAAGCAAAGGCTTGATCTTGATCCATCATAAACTGGTGCATCAACTTCCGTTCTTCAGGCCACAAGAAATCTCCTGTATGAAGCTTATCAATGATTTCCTTTCGTTCTTTGGTATACCGCCTGGTTGGGCAATAATCTGAAGGGTGGGTTTTTAATCCAGGAATATCTTTCAAAGGATCACCGATGATTTCTCGTTTTATCCGATATCTATCGGGTAGTTCTGTGTAAACCGGTCTGATTTTTAACCCTACTGGTTTATATTTCTTCCCAGCGAACACTGATATTGTCTCTGACAGCTCATCTACTTTAGCTAAAGTCACTTGGACTTTAGGTAGGGCAGGTTCTGGCTTCCCATTGATTTGTTGACCAGGATGAATAAAATCAGCTGATTGACAGCATGCACAGCGGACTTCTTGACTCAGGACATGGGTAGTTTTTACCGTTGAACCACTCCTCGAACCATGATAACCCTTTTCCTGATCCTTCTCAGTTTTAGGCCCATCCTCTTGACTCCAAGTGAAAACTTCGAACTTGGGCGCATTTTTCCCTTTAGACGTATCTGGACCCTTGTGGAATTCGTTAAATACGGCCTTGGCTGACCAGTCTTTGCGGATTTCCTTGGATGTCATAGATGCACTAACATACGCTTCCAGAACCTCTGTTTCTGAAAATTGCTCCTTCTTTGGCTGGAAATATCCCTGTATTTCCAATTCCTGCTTGCTGTTGAAACCGAATTTTAACGCCAGTTCTCCTCTTTCATGCCCTTGCATCAATTCATCGAAGATAGGTGAAAACCCGTCTCAGTTTTAGCCGGATCAGCAGTCTTTATGGGCGGGTCATCCTCATCAGGAACCGACTCAACCGTTGCCTTTCTAGGAAGTGCGTTGTCCTCATGTTTTCCCCTCGGATGAGTGGGCATGGTACAACGTTTCCCCGTGTTAGGGTCTTTCAAGGTAATTGTCTGACTTCCATCTGAACTGTTTTGTACAGTGCTCTCGGTTAAGATTTCAAAAGGTCTCCCTAATAGTATCTTATAAGCTGGACCATTGATTATATGGGCCTGCAAGTAAACCGTGATTGGCCCAAATTTGAAGGGTACATTCCTGGCCAACCCGACGGATTTCTCAAGTGAGTTGTTCGCACTCTGCATATATATCTGAATATCCGGGTCCCAAGACAATTTCGATGTTTTTGCTTGCGCCAGGGACATTGAAACTATCTGAGATCCAGAATCCGTTACCGACTCAACCTCCCCGCGGTTATTCACCACAGGATAGACGACTCGTAGAGATGCAGAATCCCTTGCGACATATACTTGCTTAGGGATTTCATCAGGTCCCAAGCTTTCTAAGTACTGCATATAAGGATCAGGTATCATAATTGAACCCGGGGGAAACTCCCGATTATTCGCGTCGGCCACCATATAACTGCTCACTCGAGGCAACTCATCCATGCTGAGTGCGTCATATTCCAACTTTAGTTCCTCATCATCATCTTCCAGGGGTATTATTTCATCCTGGAATGCCAGTACAGCCTCTCTCGCGACTTTAGCTAAAATCGGGTGTCTGGACTTGGTCAGCCTTGCTTTGATATTTTCCCGCACTTCAGGCGCAACTCCGGCCAGCTCTCCAATGGTAACCTCTACCATGGCTTTTAGTGCTTGGTTGGCGAGTTTCTTGCCTATTCCCTCCTTCTGGACAGGTGCGCGTACCCTATAGGCTTTTTCTTCTGTTTGCGAACCAAAGTTAGCCGCAGGTCTCTCATGATCGGTTGACAGTGCCGGTGGAACACCTGCAAAAGGTAGTTCTGCGACTGCGTCCCCGTTTTCATTGATCTGATCCCTTACAACCTCAGCTATCTTCAGCTTTCTTTGTTTCGTAATCTCCGGTAAGTGATCCTCTTCATCACTTTCCTCCTCTCTTATAGACCCTGCTGTTGCCCTTGTTCTCCAATCCTGACTCACGTCTGCGGAATTAATTTCATCTCGGTTCTCAAGGGATTGTTTCTGCTTGGTTTTCCGCTTCCCAATCCCTATCCCTGAACTCAGATGAAATTTGGAGGCTGAGTACCGTTAGCTTTAGCGGTTCCTCGGGTAACAGCAAACTGCTCCTGTACAAGCGGAAGTTCACCTGCTTGGACCCTTGCTAAGAACGATTGAAAGGCCTGAGCCAAGTCAATGTTCTGCTGAGGTGCCTGAGGGGTTTGCATCGGCTGCTGAACTGCCATATAAGCGGGCTGAGCCATTTGTGGGATATTAGCTAAAGTCGGTTGTCCCTGATTCCCCACCCTTGCGAGTCGTACTTTCAAGGTCCTGACTTCATCGAGAGCCTGATCAAGCGGATCAGGTTGCCTCTCATTATCTTCCGCATAGTATTGGCTCTGTACAGGACTATTGTAGTAGTTCTGGCCCATGGCTTTATTACGCCAGTAATCCTCTACTCGCTGACGCTGACTCCCATTCCCGCGTGGTATCCAATTGCCATCTCCCAATTTCGTCTTCCCGTCCTCTACAATGACAAGCCCTTTGGTTATGGCCTCCTCCTTGTAGGGACATTCACGAGAGAAATGCCCAGCCTGTTCACAATAGAAACAGTCCGGCTTCTTTTCACTACGGTTTCCTCCTGGCTGTTGTACAGGATTATGGATTTGAGGGACATTATTCGAGCGGCCCCCTTGGCCAACTTGAACTATATCCTGATGGGGTGGAGGATCTCTCCCAGCCGTTCGGCTGTTATTTTGGTTCAATGCGTGTAGGATCTCATTATGGCGAGCTTCCACTTGCTTTTGCTGTACTAGCAACTGATCCCTGATACTGGCAACTTGCCCTGCTAATTCGTCAAGACGCTCTTCGCCTTCTTCGATTTTAACTGTTGGGAAGTGTACTGAGCGGGTAAGCTCAGGTAAAATAGATACCTCGGACTCTGCATCCTCAGAAGCGGCCATCTGCTCTGCCATGATCACCAGGTCCTTGAATTCAATTTGATCTCCCCTGCGTTCAACTTTAACAGCTGGTACAGGTGCATTTGCTGCTGGAGCCACATTTAATCCAGGAAGCTGATGTTTCAATAATTTGGTAGAATTGATAGTCATCCTCAAGGTATCTGCAAATGCCTTTTCTAGGGTAGACAAGTACAGTTTAACCGCCTCTTTGTTCGTTATCTGCGCTGGGGCCTGTAACAACTTCAACATTTCGGTTTGGAAGTCCACCCCGAACCGTCTTAGCCGCCCTTCCTCCAGCACGGTTACCCCTCTGTACCGCTTACAGATCCGAAGCAAAGCATTCATGGACCCAATCTTGTCCTCCTCAATCTCTGGGTAGCTCTTGTAAATCTCTTTCAAGAACTCCTCGAAAGTAGAAGGAGCCGTATAGGATGCCAATGACTTCCAAGCTTGCCTCTTAGACCATGATACATAACTAGTAAAGCGATCTTTCTTTTCTTGCTCATCGGTTATGCCAGCCAAACTCAAGATTTGGCGGATTTGATCCACGAAATCCCGTAGCTCCTCATAGTCGTCCGTAGTAAAACTAGGAGCGTTTCTATCCCAAGTATATGGAATTTTGAAATGGCCTGTGGTCGGCGCATTTTGGTTTGGGACATTCTGTTGAATTGGAGGTGCCACCAGATTTCCCGGTACTCCTCCTCCTCCACCTGGGTTCCCTTGAGTTCCCATGAATGTATATATAGCAGAAAGGTAGGTAGTTGGTGAAAGTGTTGAAGGAAGAACAATGAGGTCCTCTTCAGCAGTTTCGGGTAAAGGGCTAGTTCGACTAGTTCCTTCGGAGACTTTAGCTAAAGTTGATTGCTTGTTTCGGTAAGCGGCAGTCCGTGCGTTGGTCTGGTTTTTGGCCTTCTCACGCGCTCGTTCTGTCGGAGTCCTTCCTCTACTAGGTAATGGTGGAAGATCAACGGGTGTGCCTAAGCCCAACGCTTCTCTTCTAGCCGATCGCCTTGGTGGTCTGGGGAACTCGGTTGAAACCGATTCAGAATCTTCTTCAACAAGATTCGGATTTTCTGCGGAAGCAGAAGTGCTAGCTCGAGGAGATCTCGTGCCGTGTGGTAGAATGACGGTTAAGTCCTTCCCAAGTTACTGGAACCTGAGGTATGATCTCTTTTTGCCGAAGACTTGGTTAAGCCTTGGAAATGCGCAATTGAACCGTTCGTGAATTCAATGCAGCAAGCAAAACAACTATTCCCGTTGAAATAGCTCAAATGAACCCCTCGCGGTGGGCTCCAGATGAAACGCTGACTTTATGAACTACCGTGCAAGCGTGAATCAATGACTATCAATGCGTAAGCACCAACAACCACTAAACCAACACTAAACAATAATCCAACAATCAAACGATGCGAGGTTCGGGGTTCCAACCAAGTATTAGGTTGATGTTTGAGTAGTTCAAGGTAATAATGACTTTAGCTAAACTGATTGTGTGGTTCCAATAGCCGATCCAAAGACTCTAGCGAAGTCTGGACGAAGCAGAGATGGGTTTTATCACAATGGGGTTGGGTGGGGTAGTTACTGGTGTCCTAATTGACTTTAGCTAAAATCCCTTTCTGTGTTCTCGGTCCGTTAAAGTTCCTTGTTCTGTCTCAAATCCGTGTGCGTGCAATATCCCTATGAAACCCGATGTGACCCGATATGATTCTAATTTCCTTAAGGTTCCACAATGCACAGATATGATCCAACAATGACAATATATTGACCAAGAGTAACAAAAAGAACTATGCTAGTTCCCAGCGGTACTCCGAATAGATACAAGACTTCCCAGGCGACAATACCAGTAAAACTGATACGTCTAATAAGAAGGGGTGGATCTACTGGCCTTCCACCTAAAACCTAGCTGTATTTATACAAACAGATGTGTCAACAAGATAGACAAATAAATAATACTGCTGATGTACAACGGGTAAACGGGAACGGAGAATAATGTGCTCCGTGCCATGGATCAGTTCCTATAGCTGTTGGTAGTTAGTAGAACCGCTCAAAGAACCCCTTGTTCTGATATCTGGATAATTATAGATTGATATTTCTGATGCATGTGATATCAGCCCCACTACGCCTTAGTGAGCACTGATGTATGGTTATTTTGGTCGCCTTTTCAATACCCAACTGATCCGTACTTGACAGGCCCAGCATGGAAGTGTATTCTTGGCAACCCTCTGTGTTGCCCGTGTCCTTCCGCGGTCTAAGCGCGTGATACGGTTATTCCCGAATAGGAACCTCTTTAGTTCACGGTTCTCAATCCTTTTCCCGCTAACCCTTGACCCCTTGTTGGTTCCCCGTGTAGAGAGACCTCTGGATGGATGATATGTGTATGTCTTTGATATATAGCACGCAGTAGATCATCCCAATTCAATAGAATGGTTGAACGTCGACTTTAGCTAAAGTTGCTGAACGCCTGCTGGACCGTTGACCCTCGTGGTATCGGTGGCCCAGTAGCCCTCTCAGCTTCTCCAGTGCATAATGCTTTTAACTGACAGCTCAGACCTCGCTTCAGTCCTTTATAGTGGCAGAAACAATAAGTAGTGTTCTGCTTTAGTAAGTAGAACAAAGGCGCTAAAATATGGGTATTTCAGGCCTGGCTATTTTGCCTGCTTATCACCGAGGTCTGGAGGCTGGTGCTCCGCCCTGTGCTTGGGCATTTGCTCCGGTGCGCGGAGCACTGGGGCTAGATGCGGTCCCCCCCGGTTGATTTCCTGCTGCACTTGAATTTCCCCTCATGCCGCTGGTCTCTCGTGGGTGGGATGGCAGGTCTGAGCCCCCAGTTGGTGTGCCCGAGTTATCCGTAGCACCACCGCTGTGTTCACGGCGTGTCTGCACGCGTGTGATGGGGTTCCGTCGCTCTTCGCCAGTCACCGCGGCAGCCAAAGCAACGGTGGAGCTGCCGCGGGGGGGGGGGGGGGGGGGGGGGGGGTCTCGCTGAGAATAGCCAGGGCCAGGCCCCCGGTCACCCCGGCTCCTGCTGGATTCGTTATTGTGTCTCGTAGCCTGCGGGCACTGACGAGGAGGATGTGCCGAGTCCCCTAAACCCTCCCGCGTTCCAGGAGGGTCTGTGGCGCTAACTCTTGTTTCGTGTAGTTGTGTTGTCATGTTTAATGAAAGTGGGGTGGAAAGGGTAGCTGCATTCGTGCTTGGTAGCGCGGCTGCGAGCGCAAGCGGCGCCCTTGATCTCGGGCCCCCATTTCCGAAGCCAGAGTCATCTTATTAGGTTCATTCAGGTAAAAGGTAAAATCATGTATTGCCTGAGAGGGTACAGCATATGTCGGTAACGGAGCGGGTGTGGTGTAAAGTCGTGGTAGCGTCAGGCGCGGGCAGATTTGAGAAAGAGATGGAGGGACCATGCGGAAAGGATGCGAGAATGAAAGGAAGCTCCGATGCAGGCGTGCGAGCACTTACGAGAACAGATTTCGAGTTGCGGTTGCCTGAAAACCGGTTGCGTCATATTGCCAACAAGTCGGGCATTTAAGACCAAAAGAGGCCGAAACTTGACGTTCCGTGTGAGTCCGTTGCTGTCCACAGTAACCATGAGGTGTTCTGCAGCCAGAGGAGTCACCGGGGTAAGCACACAAAGACGAGGTGATCATCGTGAGCAGGGGATGCGGAGGGAGTCCCCAAGTCAGGCTAGCGTTCCGTGAGGTGGGCGATAGAGGGCGAGCATGATAAACAATGTTGGTATTCCGAGGCGTGATAACATACGTCCGCGAAATTACGCGCGGTATGGGCGGCGTGACGCCCAACGCTCTACTGGCGCCATGGGGGGGTGAGTGGCGTCTACGCTGCCCCCACCAGACTCAGGTGGCCCGGAGGCGTCACCTTCATCGTCTAGCAGGCGCGCGCACCCTTCCCAGTGGCGTGGGAAATCCGACCATTGTGGTGGTCCGGAACAAGGGGCCCCCCTAGTCATCTAGATCTGACCAGCTCGAACCCATACTAGGTATATTGGTTTGTTCCCGGGGCCTGCCGGTCCTAGCACGTATGCTAGCCGGACACGCGCCCCAACTGCTTGCCGCGCGACCACGTAGGTTGCAGCATATTTCTAGTTCTCTATTGGTTGACGCGATACTGCCATCCGGCCGTATCAACGTGTCTCGCTCATTCCTTCGGTCCAAGCTCCTGTCATCGATTCTGATGACCATCTTGTTATGTGTGATTGCTGTCGCAACACGTCTTTCCATGATCGACACTCGTTGCGATCGTTTCCTGACAATCTCCGATGTCTCGGCTTTCTCGGTTTCATGATTCTCGCTTGAACTACTGTTCGCGAACCAAGTTATAGTTGTCGCGACTAGACCCCGTCCAGGGTCTAGGGTATACATATGACTTTCCATGCCCAATCTGTGGACTTCATGCATGTCTCTCAAGTTTAGGCGTTTTTACCTCCTCGATACAGTGTCTAGCTTTTAGTACAACCGACCCTTTGCGAAGTCAATTCAATACTATGAAGCCCACTGAGTCCCAGACACTGCACGCTAACCCCCAATGGTATAAGGATCAAACTGTATTGTATCTAGAAGACAATAGTCCTCTCGCGTCGTGAACACCTAGCCAGCAGCTCGGAGCTCACTCTGACTCTACTTGTATATCACCGGATAGAGGCTCTAGTTGGCGACTAGAAGTGCAAAAATGCACGATTACACCGGCACGCAGTTACGAGCCGTATCAACGTCATGCTTGCTTGCTTGTTGGCCGGCTCGACTTCAGGTGGAAGGAGGGGGACTTGGATGAGCAACGAGCGTGAGAAATGCCGCGTGTAGCCGTAGAGGCGGAAGTGGAAGCGGAGGAGGTCATGATGATGGTGGTGGTTGCGGACAAGAAGCGCACATTGGGCGCAACAGGTTTTAAAGTCCGCTGCATGCCCACATGACTCTTTTTTTTCCTGGCGGTCAAAGTGAAAAGCTGAGCTTGGGAAGGACTCGGTGCTGTCAATAGGTCCATATAATCGTGTGAAATTCCTATTTAATCAAGATATAAGGTTACGGGGTTTATAGAGCTTCGTATCCTGCAATATTAACGATGTCTTTGTGATTTTCGTCCTCATCTTCTTGGTTTTCCTGTTCACCTCCTTCTTCCTCCTCTTCTTCACCAGAATGATTCAAATTCTCTGATTCTGCCTCCGAACTGGACTCGTCTTCTTGCTCCCCATCGGGTTCTGGATTCTCGTCAATTGTTGCAGAATTAGAAGTTGGGACATCTACGTCCGATTCATTGTCGGCCGAGCTTGAATCAGCAGGGGTGAATCTCTTCTCAGTTCTATATCCAACGGCATCGGGTGCATACCGCATGAACATGTTGCGGTCCACGAAACTTTAGCCAGAATTAATGGAAGGACAACCGAAATTTTAGTAGGTACAAGAATATTAGTTATTAGAGGACCAACATAGATCTTCCAAAGTAATCGAGTCCTCGGGATCGTTTGTCAGTCGATTCGGAAATACTTTATAGAGCTCATGGGTGTTGGGTTCTGTTTTGACCCATTTGGGGGGATCCTCTCAATAGCGCATTGGTCAGCAAATATGGCGGCGTGGACGTCCACCAGGACCTCGAGGGGGTGGGCTGGGAGGTAGTAAGATAGACGACGTGGGACGAGGTTCCTCCGCCTGAAGTCGGACCCTTGGAAATACGAAAAAAAAAATGGGCAAGAAAAATATTCACGTCAGCATTTTCCACCGGAGTGGAATCCGGTAGTACAGCGACGGTGGGGGCGGCGGCAGCATGCTGTACCCCCTGCGTGTGAATTGCCTGTAGCCCGGTGCATTTCAAATGGTGATTCGTCATTCTATGTCCAGCAGTTAACCCGGTAGTGCCAGTGCCGCAAGCATAACATGTAATCATGAAGAGACATAAATAGATTAGAATAACAGAAGGAAGCCCCTTCATGCAGCCAAAAGTTTGGGAAGGGGAGCCACTACAGAGGGAGCGGATGAATTTCTTTTTTGAGATGAGGATTAAGGGACTAGGAGTGCGGTATAGAGAGGAAATGGAAGGCCCTGAGAAGGCGGGGAGAAGGTTCAGATGCGGCTTGGGAAGGCCTTGGTGGCTAGAGGCGAGCCTTCAGCAGGATAGCCAAGTATGAGCAAGGCTGGACGGAGGCTTGCAAGGAGGCCCTCGCGTGAAGAGCAAGGAGAAATGAACTGAGACTCAATGCCGGATAGACTGGCCAAAGGGTGCCAGCTAAAAGGGCTTAAGAGTGGGATAGGAGGCTGGGCTTGAGAAGTGTAGGGGACTAAGAGGGTGTGTGTAGGCCATTAGAGGCTAGCAAAGTAAGAGAGAGCCTACGAAGGGGCTCTTAAGGACCTTACGCGACGCGTCGAAGCCTGTCCTATGACGGGCTGATCCGGACAAAAGTCACTGATTGTTTTTCTAGCTGGGCCAGCATCAATGAAAATCACAGACCACTGGTGAGCAGTGGTGAGCAGTCATTATGGCCGGTGGGCATCGATGATCACCGGTGCTACTGGGTGAACAGGCACTGGTGTTCATCAGTGCACATTGGTTGGCACTGGAGATAACCGGTGATGATCATCATCGGTGTACCACCTTACGTTGGTCATCACTGCATCTTGGCTCTTGTCTTCTTCAATCACAGCATCCAAGATTTTGGTCCTAATCTCCGATTTCCCAATTAAGTCAACTGTAAAAAGGTTGTGTTTTCTGGGGGGTCGGCATCCCAGTCCCCACTGGCCTGTGTAACAATATTTCCAGCTTGGGATACTTATCCAGACTAAATTTGTATGTTAAACCCTGCATAGAAAGGAAGACAGGGTCAAACAGAGATAAGATTTGCTGAACGGAGGATGTGAGTATCTGCGTTTCTGGTATGGCGGCGACCCCATATATGGCAATTTTTGTTGGTAACAAGTTGGAGTTTAGGAGGAAATTACTGCCAGTGATGGGACGAAAAAAGTGATTGGGCACATAAAAATCTGAGCTAGTAACAAGGCATTGGGAATCTTCAGTGATTGCCAGTTATCACCGATTACCATCAGTGCTCACCAGTGCCAACTGCTGAGCATCAATGATCACTACACTATACATATATTTTGGGACTTTTGTCTGGATCGGTAGCTCATACTGTCCGGGGCTAGCCGAGGTCACGAGGTCCATTGATGTATTAGACAAATTTGGTGATGTACATGTCCGCATGCTGCTGCTGTTTTTATCCTCCCTCCCTGCCGCGCACCTCCCTCCTCACAGCTGGCGGGATCCCCTTTCTCATTCTTTCGTACCCTCTTTCCTTCGCGTCCCCTTCTCATTTTGTTCGTCTTCGTACTGACACCCGCTTCATGGCAGGACCCACGGGCACGGACATCTACTCTGCACTGCATACACACCCGCACTCCGACTCGCAGTCGCCCATTGTAACGACGCACCCACCCATTGTGACATCGGTCCGTTACAAAGGTGCGGGCGTGTCCTTACTCACGCACACACTAGGAACTGATTTGCGCTCACACAAGGCACGCCCCATGGGATGGGACCGCACTGCACTTCTGGTGCGTCGGGGGAGATGAAATAGGTGAGCCGCGTTTCTGATTCCGTTCCCTTCATTCGTCCGATCTCTCCCACTATGAGTACACGACCTTCCTTCTCCATCATCTCCATCCCTCGATCGTTCACTGACACTGTCCCCAGTAACTGACACTTCCCTCCGCACTCCGGCTCCGAGAGAGGATACCGCAGCCATCCCTCTCCTCGCAATTGACAAACCTGCGCGCATCCACCCACCAAGGCGGAATCGAGCCGAAGCGATGCGCATGTGGGCGGTGAAAACGCTAACTCTCAGGTATGTGTGAATGCGAAATGCGAAATGCTAATGCAGCAGAGCTATGAACTCTAAACCACACACAACACACAACACTATCGACAACTAACCCCTCAATAGAGAGAGTCAGAGTGCAAGTTCGGGGGTGTAAGTCAAGTATTAGACTTGATAGCAGCTGGTTTCTCGGTCGATCACTTAGTTAACTAAGGGTCGCTCGCGCTTTTGCAAGGTTTGACTGGTCAAGTCAAGTTGTATTGGACAAGTAACGTCTAGGACGTCAAGGAGACAGTATAGGGTAGGTTTTAAGACCGTTAAGTCTGCGCTTTTTGTGTCTTTCGACGGTTTCAGTGTTCTGTTCAATGTTCTGGGTCTGTTTGCCGTGTTCTGACTATTGCCGTGTTCTATCAATTGCCGTGTTCTGATTCTGATCCAATTCGTTCAAAGCAATCTATCGTTCGTACACAGTCTAACCTCCACGGCTATCAGAGCGACGGTTCCAGTGGCTGACACAACGTGTACAGCGCCCCTAGATGTGCTAGCTTGCCCTCTCCTTCTGCTGCCCTTGTATACTACTGCCATATGGTTTACATCACGATGATTACTGTACAATGTCCGTTGGTTCGCGGCACCCAAGTCCTAATCCCTGGCTCCTGATTGGTCGTGTCTTGTTGAGACATATGGTAGACATGTGGTGTTTGACACGACACATGTGATTGCTGATTAAGTGGATAGAAAGTGTCTTCTTCGTCTGTAGCCTCTAGTCCCGGGCCTGAATAATCTTGAAGCTTCTGCACAACTCTTCTACCTTCCCAATGATACCCCATAGTCCCTGGTTTGGTTTGGTGGTTCATCCACAATATCGCAATCTCTCTCTCTCTCTCTGGTTTATCCTCGCGGCTAAACGGCTGTATCATGTCCTACTGTTCAAGTCATCCCCAGACTCGGTCTGGACCCAATGCGTGATCAAACGCGTCCTCAGTTTTGGGTAAAACATGTCTAAATAGTCTTGTCGCGAATAATTGGGTTCTTCCCACTGTTGCCTGCCAGCACTTGGTATATTTGACCTCGCAACCTCTTTGGTATGCTGTTTGTGTCCTAGCAAGCAGCCTTAGGCCTTGTATGTCCTAGTTTCTCTGCCACCATCGTCAAGTTTCCTTAGTTAACTAAGATATCTGGTGGCCCCATTTGTGAAGGTACCGGTAGAAGTCCTCGTTAACCTCGTAGCTTGTGCTAATAGACTGAACCACTCAGTCAGAGTGCCCTGATGGTCCCTCAGTGCGTGTTGACACGCTGAATCGTGCAAAATCGCAAAATTCATGTGTACTTGGTTTCACGGCTTATCAGCGGGGACACGAGCGGGTGCTGCTCGTAGAGTCAACAGGGAACAAGATTGTCTGCGCATCCGCTTGTCGCCGTCGTGCTGTCACCCGCGCTGCATCCGCATCGCTACGTAGATTGGCTCGATCCTCGTAGCGTGCTGCGCGGGTGCGGTCAGCGACAGAGAGATTTAGTGGAGGTAGGAGGCGCCTATGCGGAGACATTCGCCCTTAGCTGACGCCGTGGCGCGGTTTGAAGGTGGAATACATGTGTTTGGCCACGACTTGAAATGCAAACAACCGCCGCTGACCAAATTAGGAAGGCGAGAGGATTATACAAATCTAATTTGCCCATCCGAGATCAAATAGAAAAACACGCAATACTTTCAAACGGGAATCTCAATATTGTCATCAATTCGACCGAACTGCACAGCCGTGTAGCCGGACCAAGACTCTGAGACCTAATGGGTAGATCACCAGGTATTAAAATATCCTTATGTAGTGATCGTCACGGGCCGGGCCACCCGCGGCGGGTCCCGGGTACGGGTCAGTCCGGGTACGGGTACGGGTCCACCTCAAGATTTTTGCTGGACCCGTGGGTACCCGTGCTCGACCCGTGGTTGTCCATAGGTAGTTTAAACTGTTAGCAAAACAATAAACGAGAAATGAGCAACAAAAAGCTCACGATCGCGTTGTGATCACCATCACCGATGAACCCGAATTGTTACGCATCAAGTCATGATCTAACGCTTTCCCAACAGTTTCCTCTGGTCTCCCGACCTATGCGCCGCCCTCTGGGATTGCTCCCTTAGGAATTGGAAATGCAAGGATCTGTTAAGAGTCGTGATACGATCCAGCAAAGCCCAGCTCCCTCACCGCCATGGGGACACGTTCTCACGTCCGAATCGCCAAGCGTGCACGCGTTGCATCTTCCAACGGTTCGACGGGCTCCAAGGCCAGCGAAATTATCTCTACCACTGTCAAGGCCGTGAAGAAGGTCACACGGAAGGCGGTCAGCTTCCTATCTCCCAAGAAGAACACTAACACCGGCCACAAAAGTGATACACCACTTCGTCCATCGGCTTCTGCCTCGGCTCCTCGCACCTGCTCTCGTTCCTCTTCGAATGCATCGATACCATCCCTTGCGCCGTCCTCCTGCCAGAGTATGTGGTGTGCCTTACTTCCAGCATGCTCTGATGTGTTCTTCATTGCAGGCTCATTCCAATTCAATGATGAGAACGAGAGTGCATCTATCAGTTCCAACACTTCGCTTCCGGACACCAACATGGAATCTGTCACGGAGATCTCTCCGAAGGAGCAGGATAAATTGGATTTGGGTGCGTCATTGGTTGATAGGACTGGTTTCTGCACTGACTACTGGTATCCAGAGCATACCAAACGGTCCTGGAGCAGCACCATTTATGCCTTCTTCACCAACGACGTCGAAATTGAATACCGCAGCGGCCAACTCCACCATGTCTTCACCTGCGCTGCGAGGGGCTGTGGCCATCGTGTTACACGTAACCAGATGACGCTGGATCGAAACTCCACGAAGAACCTCAAGAAACACGCCAAGAAATGCTGGGGAGCCGATACTGTAGATGCCGCAAGTGATCTGGGCTCTTTGGACAAGGCCCGAGAGCTCTTGTCAACTCACAAGGGTGCAAAGAGTGCTCGACTCACCGATATTTTCAGATGCAACACTCCAGGTGGCAACCTCGACTATGTCTCCCAGGTCCCACTCAGCAAGAGCGAGACACGGTACGGTCTTTCAAGCCTTTCAATTAGTCATTCTGATGTTTGTCAAGCACTGGTTTTGTTCGATGGATTGCCGAAAGCCTGCGGCCCCTTGTCATCGCCGCGGACCGTGGCTTCCGTTACCTCATGCGATCAGGCCGCCCCACTATGTGGATTCCTTCTCCGACAACCATTGCACGTGATGTTAAACTTCTCTTTGGCAAGACTCGGGAGCGCCTTCGTGATCGATTCCACGTACATATTTATTGTTTCCCCCAGATCATCACTCAATACACCCCCGAAGGACCGCAACGGATGTGTTAGTCTTGCAACTGATGCCTGGACGTCACCAAACCATCGCGCTTTTGTTGCCGTGACCGGGTATTGGGAGGAAAACGGGCAGAAGGTTGACTGTCTTCTGGATGTCATCGAGGTTCCCAAGGTACATATTTCTCATCCTTTATACTCATCTCTGATACTTCTTAGTCACACACTGGGGATACACTCGCCAACGTCCTCGTTGAAGTCGCCACTGCGTATGGTATCAAGGACCGGATTACGAGCGTCACCTGCGACAATGCATCTAATAATGACACCATGATAGATGCACTCGCTACCCTGCTGCCGCATTTCGGCGGGAAGAAGGACCAGATTCGCTGCTTTGCCCACGTCATCAACCTCATCGCGAAGAGCTTCTTACATTTGTTTGACACTGTGCGCACGGCAGGCGATGGGGATGATGATGGGGAAGAGACCGAAGAGCTGCCGGATTTGGAGGATCTGCTCAGTGAGATGCATGATATGGAGCGCACGGAGGCCGAAGGGGACGATTCAGATGATATTTTTGATGAGGTGGCAAACATGCTCGACGAGGAACAGGAGACTTTCTTTGAGGACACAACTGTAATCCGTGGGGCTATTGGAAAGGTACCGTACTCATAATACATTATGTTTTTGCGTTGGACTTGAACTCACACTTAGTAGGTCCGTACCGTTGCGAACAAAATCCTTAACTCACCTACGAAACTGTGTCCGCACTGGGACAAGATTGTTACATCGAATCGTTTGCCGCTGCGTGTCCTCCCTCGCGACGTCAAGACACGTTGGAACTCAACTTACGACATGATCAATACTGTGTTGACATATCGTCACGCTCTCCACGAAATCACGCTGGACAGCGACTACGGCCTCACCAGCCAATACCTCTCTGCTGATGAGTGGGCCATTCTTTCTGATTTGCGCGACATTCTTTTGGTACATTATATTTTCCACGTAAATTTATTGATAATCATCTTTTGACAGGCTTTCAAAGACGCGACCCTCTACTTCTCTCGTGATTCGGCCACGATCGCAACTGTCATCCCGGCTATGGATAAGCTCGACTCCATGCTCGCCACCGCCATTATCACGAAACACGATGGCGAACAGAAAACTTTCACCCCTGCTGTCAAAATTGCTCTCGTCTACGCGAAGAAGACACTGAACCGGTACTACGCAAAGGCGTACTATAACCGTGTACAGCGCATTTGTCTCAGTGGGTATTCCACATGCCGTCTTGAATAATGCTGATCTCCGGTCAGTTCTTCACCCGCGGTACAAGACCAGTTATCTGCGTGACAATGACTGGGATGAAGAAGACATTGAATCTGCGAAGCAAGATGTCCGGGATGTCTACGAGTCGTATTGTGAGTTTTGGCAGGAGATTTTACAGGCACAATCCGAACGTAACTCGTCTGAGCCTGACAGGACTGCCTTGAAGGTATGTCACTCCGTCTCACTCGCGGGACAATGATTAACTTCGACGGTAGAGCTCTTCAATGTCATCCAAGGTACGCAACCTTTCCGTGGTGGGCGCACCAGCATATACTTATTCCTCTCAGCTGGGCTCTTCCAACATCAACCTCTTCGACAAGATGAAGTTGGATGACGATGACACCACTGCGCTTGCTGCCGAGGCCATCAATGAGCTTGATCTTTATCTCACGGAGCTGCGGGTGAAGGGTATCACCGATGTCTTGCGATGGTGGGCCCTCAACGCTGGTAAGTATCCCATTCTTTCCAGGGTTGCCCTCGACAAGCTCTCTTCCCCGCGTACGGCTTTACATTCTTTAATGGTCCCTCGGCTAACATGTTTAATCCAGCAACCTCCGTGTATGTTGAACGTCAATTCAGCCGCGGCCGCCTCCTAGTTTCAAGCGTTCGTAATCGCCTGTCAGCTCAAAGCATCCGGGAGTTGATGTGTTTGGGGTGCTGGAGCCGCCAGGGATTTGTCGAGGAAGATGATTTCAAGGTGGTTGCACAGCTTCCAACAGTTGAGGAGGAGGGGGGAGATGGGAGTGAATGAAGTGGACATTTACTATAATTTAGGGCTTTGCTTCGTTCAAATCAATAGCCATATATGTTTTTTTCATGGGTGTTGATTTACAGGCACCGTAAAAACCCCAAAAAAGCACGTGGGCCTCCACGGGTCGCATGGGTCGCAGGCCACCCCACCAACCTGCCGCCCGTACCCGTACCCGTGAGTGCTGGTACGGGTTTTGGTGGGTGCGGGTACGGGTCCCCACGCCGGTAGGCCCGTGGCGATCACTATCCTTATGTTCTCTGCCCGGGCTCATTCGGATTGAAGCATTCTACCGTTTCCCAGAATAATTGCTCGTTCTCCAACAGCCAGCACAGCCCGAGACATGGGAGAGCTGCGCAGTGTATATTACCGATGGGCATTGGTTGTTCATCGTGAATCCGTGATCCCATCACGTCGGGTACCGTGCAGTCAACCCACGGCAGCATGGCCTAGCATGGCCCGACCTTAGCGCAGGCCGACATGTTACGGAATTGGAACACAACAAGTTCTGCGGCGCAGCAAAGAGATGATTGATGGCAGCAAGGGTCCAATCTTCTCTGTGTGGTAACTGCGTAAACTGCCATAGGCCTTGCCACAACTCAATGTTTCACAGTCGATCCACATTGGATCACACTAACAGTTACTGGACAAATAATGCGTAGTGGCCATTCAGTATGGGCGACCTCGAAGACTACATGGTCCACGCGATTGCTCTACATCCGTCTCAGGGCGTTCCCTTTAGGTTCAAGATGTAATCAAGGCTTGGCGACATGAATGCCCGGTGAGTTAGATGGGGATCATCAGAAGGACCGTACCGCTCGTTGGCGCGAGAAGGCTAATCACGTATTACTCAGTGGGCCATAGCATTTAAGCTGGGGCACTTCACCCGAGATCCACCTCGGTCCCTTCTGGCCCAGCATGCTTCTTCGCGCCGAATCACCCATCGACGACGATCACATTCGAAAATTCCCCCTCACCTCCATCTCTGCGCTATTGCCGTATACTGGCTTAATCATCTCCGTGGTTCTACTCGTCCTCTTCCTGATCAAATTTTACATCTTGGAACTGTTCCTCTCCCAAAAAATCTACGGCAACAAGTATACCGAGCTGGATGAAGTGAACCGCCTTGGCTTCGTGACTCACAATATCGCGGGCGGCACGAAAATCGTCATCCTCGTCCTTGCCGTCTACCCCTTTGGTAGTGTCGTATTTGGGAGAGCTGGGTTCCACACACCGTTCACGCACGACTCCATTGTCACGATGGGCGACATATTGCTCGTATCTGCCCAGATGCTCGTCGGGACGTTCCTCTTCGAGCTTATTTACCGCACAAAGATCTCTCCCATCTCTGTGGTAAGCTTTTCTCCGCGTCATCGATATAGAGTTTAATATGATCCCAGGTTCACCACATGGCTAGCATTTTGGTAGCCCAGGCCGCCATCACCATCAGCATCTTCGCCAATAAGGATTCTAGTATCGAATTCCTGCTTTGTACCGTGTGGGGTGCGTGTGTCCTCGTCGGCACTTTTCATCTGACAAGGAGCCTATAGGAGCATTTGATATAATATGTGAAATGCTACCGCACATAACCATCATCGCCTACCGAGTGTATCCCGACTCACATCGATTCCTTGCCACGATTTTCCGTGCCGCATGCCTCACAACATTTATGGGCACGATCACCGAGACGTTGGTCACCATGTACTTTTTTGGCGAGCTATGGAGTCGGTGGACGCTGCCGTTCAAGATTGTGACACCAATACTCCATCTCGCTTTCTCCGCCGCCCAGTTCCACGGGATGCGGATTTTCTTCAAGCTCTGGAAGAAACAAAAAAGAATAATCCGTGATCAACGGAACACGGAAAAGGAAATGAGAGAGGAGAATGCGGGACTGGATGCACGATGGACGACAGTGTCCGTTGTCGGAGGTATGGCACATATATAACATAGGCCTTATCCTATATTTGCTGCTGCGCCTGCCCAACATGAGAATTTCTGGATCTACACGTTTCATTTGGATCAGATCAGTCTCAGCGACTCTGTATAGAATTTATTGTCAACTCAAGTTAGCCCCGGAATATGACGGCTGAGCGTCTCAAGGCAATATTATTATAATTTTTTTTTTTTTTTTTTTTTTGGTGGTGCGTTTGTTATGACCCTCGGCAACTAACAATTGGTTAGCCCGTCAGGTCCGCAAAGAAGCAGGGGACAATGTGAACCCCTACACCAAAGGGGGGAATGCTTTTACGCACGAACAGCAGAAGCCGAACAGTGTGGGACTCAACCGTAAATTTAATTACGTAATACCCACTAGAACCCTCCGAATGAACAGCTTAGCCGAGGTTCGAACCCTCGATCTACGCGAGGCCTGGCGATTTCCGATTTACTCAGAAATCAGAGGTGATGGTTACCGTTAGTCCATGCAGCCCCCTCCTCAAGGCAATATTAATCGGCATACATGTGCAACTGTGATAATTGTGATAATACGGGACTTCAGTACAGAGGACCAAACCCGTATCTCTCTTCTGCCCACTTGAGCTCAAGGTTTCTTATATAGCTGGCCCCACAACTTTCACCTCCACTCCACGAAGTATTGACATCTTCGCCGCGGCAATGGCTTTGTCGATTAGGAAGAGCGTGTCCCCATTGTGAAGTATATCTTCGTCAGTGACCTGGAGTATGACGTTCTGGATAACATTATTCGGGGCCAATTTTGAGAATACCCCTTCCATGTCCTCGATATTCTCTTCATCCGTGTCTAAACACAAAACCGCGAGGCGTGGGAATCGAGAAAGATCAAGATGTTGCAAAATTTCATCTATGTGGCTGGTTAGTAATAACATCGGATCTGCAGGTACCATAAAATCATACCCGCTGGCATCTTCAGGTGCACGATGCTCAGGTGAGCAGACTGGATAATTTGAGAGGCGTGTTCCGACCAGGAAGCGTAAAAATCCACATCAACCAGCCGGGAGACGTCAAACGGGCACGCCGGATGGATTAACCAGTCCCCCATTGCAGGCGAATGCACGACCCTGATTGACATTATCAAGGACCGTTGCCCTTCAAAAATCCCAGAAGGCGCTAGCCCAGTGACAAACACCACGTCGAACGAGAGGGACTCCAGGGTGGGTGGTAGGTTGTGGCAAAAAATCTCTGAAGTCGGGGAACGGACAGAGGACTGCAGATAGAGCGAGTTTCCGAAGGAAGGGGAGATTCGCAATGAACTGTTGCGCCAGACCGATGTCAGAGGTGGCATGCCCATGTCAATCGATCTCCCGCAACCCTATAAAATGTGTGCCGGACAACGGAGTAAGGATGTGCGACCTGATAGGAACCCGAAGACAATGAATGGAGGGGACGAGGTGAGGGGAAGATGCCAGCATGCTGCATAGACGCTGGACCAAAGTATCGGCGGAGTTGACCAGGTCAACTTCACGGAAAAGGAGAGACTGGCTCGGTGCGTAAAATGACCGGGAAACGAGGGCACCGCAAATCCTGGACTGATGTATCGAGAAATTACAAAGTTCCTGGATTTGGACCACAGCCGCGACCGACATTTTTGAGAGGTCAGTGTGATAGTGAGAAAGGAAGAGACAGGAATAGGAGAGTCAAGACTGGTGGTCTGAGAAAGACGGAAGAAGACGGGACACGTGACAACTCGGCCAGACCCGGAAGAGACGGATAGATAACGATAAGATAATATCCCAACACATGCGAAATGGTTTTTTTTTGCTGCCCTGGTGCATATCTCTTCCCTACATTGAAATATACATGTGGATTCCATAAGACAATCGTTCTCATTCAAAAAATACATCAAGAAGTATCGGTATCCTGAAATTCATCATAAATCATAGAAAGTCATTCATTGTTTACATAATGTTAGTTTGAGGTAGTGGAAGTGAATACATGGTGGGTATTGTGGGCCCATCGTCCAGTTCGATCCAACCCCATCGCTTTCCAAGCTAATCACACAAATTACGGATGATTTTGAATTAGAGAACTCGCTTCAGATAATCCATCCTCGTATAGTCGCTCGAGGATTATCGCCACACGACAAACAGGCTGGCAACATTCAGATTCTGGACTGGCTTGGGATCTGCAGCACATTTGACAGTCCCGCCGCTCGTCGGGGGAGGCCTGTGCTGCTTCACCGCCGGAACAATGTCTCGTGCTGGATAGCCAATCAATCCCGGTGTGGGCAACGTCATTTGGGTTGATATCGACTCGATTGACCACCGATTCGCGATGTATAATTTTGATATTTTTGGCGGTGAGTACTGGGTGAGTCCCCACTTATTTTGACTATGAGGGGAGGTGCAACTATAACTATGTACAGTATGTATCACGACCACCAGTTGTCCTGAACCGAACATGGACAATTTAACGCCTCCTTACGCGACGCGACACATTTGGACGCATTGAGATGAGTCACATGATGGCGCGTGCAAAAAATACCGTCGTTCCCGATCGTTCCGACTCTGGTCCGAACTTTTCCGACAACCACCACCTACGCAACGACCTTAATACTTACTCGGGCCTCAAGAGCAATCCCTGCGAACCCACGAGCACAAGACGTCAGCGCAATCGGTATTTCTTCCGAGTCGCCAAAGCTTTGCCAGTCCCTGGGCCATCCTTATTTTTCCCGATGTAAGCTCAGTCGCTGATGCTACTTACATAAGTCTTTCAAATTCTCCTTCCACTAAAAATTCTCCGATGCACTCCCGGACTACCCTCTCTCCTTGCAAAACCGCGCCAAGCACGGTGAGACGAGAACTTACTGCCCGGGGCCATGACTTTCAGCAGGGACCGCCGGTTCACAGCGCACCGCATTTGCCAGATCTTGATGGGCACACCTGCGCTTGGAGTGTAATCACACGACGAAGCTCCCGGGGTGCAAGGCAAGGGAAGCGGATGAACAGGGAGCCGGTGCAAGGTGGGGTGCTCGAGCCGATGCTCATCGAGCTTACGTCAGTGGGCACACAGTAATACTACCATCATGCCAGCCTGAGAGTAGGCCGACATGTTACGGATTCCAAACTCGGGTGAGTTCTGTGGCGCAGCAAAAAGACGATGGTATAGATCAAATCATTGCCTCTTTCTGTTAACTGCGCAGACTGCCACAGGTCCTGTCACCACTCAATGTTTCACTTTCGCAGTCCATTAGACCACAATCGACGGTTACTCAACACTAACGGACATCTAACGCAGGCGGTGGCCCTTCCGTTTTTGGAGCGCACCGACACGGTCCAAGAAAATTCCTCTGCATGTATCTCGAAAGCGGAACTGACAAGCAACTATTTGAGATGCAGCTCAAACCTCATATTACTCAACCTATCTCGGTAAGCGAAGCAGTGCGATGTTAAAGGATCTTCAAAAGACTAATCACGATTTCCCCTCCACCATGCTTCCTCACGTCAAATCATCGATCGCTGACAACCACATTCGAAAATTCCCCCTCACCTCCATCTCTGCGCTATCGCCATATTCTGGCTTAATCATCTCCGTGGTTCTACTCCGAGTCGTCCTCTTCCTGATCAAATTTTACATCTTGGAGCTGTTCCTCCTGCGAAAAATCTACCGCACGAAGTATGCAGAGTTGGATGCCGTGAACTGGCGTAGCTTCGTGAATCACCATATCGCTGGCGGCACGAAACTCACCATCCTCGTCCTTGCCGTATACCCCTTCGGCGCCGTCGTATTCGGGAAGGCTGGATTCCACACGCCGTTCGTGCATGGCTCCACCGTCACCATGGGCGACATATTGGTCGTATCGGCCCAGATGCTCGCCGGGATGTTCCTCTTCGAGCTTATCTATCGTACGAAGATTTCTCCAATCTCTGTGGTAAGCTTTTCGGCGCGTCATCGATCCAGAGTTTAATATGCACCCAGGTGCACCACATGGCCAGCATTTTGGTCGCACAGGCGGCTATTACCATCAGCGTTTCCGAGAATAAGGATTCTAGCGTTGAGTTCTTGCTTTGTACTGTGTGGGGTGTGTGTGTATCTTCCTCCTCGACAGTTTTGTCTGACCGGGCTCACAGGCGCATTTGATATAATATGCGAAATGCTGCCACACATAACCATCATTGCCTACCGAGTGTATCCCGATTCACATCAATTCCTTGCCACGATCTTCCGTGCCGCATGCTTCACAACATTTTCCGGTACCATTGCCGAAACGATGGTCACCATGTATTTCTTCGGGCAGCTGTGGAGTCGGTGGACGCTGCCGTTCAAAATTTTAACGCCAATACTTCATCTCGCCTTCTCTGCTGCCCAGTTCCATGGGACGCGGATTTTCTTCGGGCTCTGGAGGAAACAAGAAAGAATTCTTCGAGATCAACGGGACACGGAAAAGGAAATGGGAGAGGAGGATTCGAGCCGGGATGGGATTTTTACGAGGATTTCTACCAGAGAAAACCCGGTATAATTGTTGTGCACATAATTGCGAGTCGTCGACACATGTTACGAAAAAGGATGACCGTCATTTGACAGAGTTGAGCTTTTCAGCCTCATATAAGTGCGTCCGTGATAAAGAGGTCAAGGGCACAGGCTCGATACCTGTGTTTCCATGGCTTTCATCCCAAGTCCGCAGATGGCGCATCAAAGTGATGGAATCAAATAATCGTTGATGCGCTGAAGGGGCGGCCTACCGTGGTCATAACCGAGGTCCATGTCAGTGTTGTCCAGTGACTGGACAGCTCAGGGAAATTCACACGCATTACATGGCCATACATAGCCAAATCTCACCTCGAACAAAATTGAATCAAAATGCTCGGGGTTCATACAGGGCGCCTCAACAACGACTACTCGGAATCTAATAACTGGTTCGTGACAAATCCTTTGGTGTCCTACCACCTCATTCAATCATCTTTTCCGGGGATGCAATCTCAGCGGCCTGGCGAGAGCGTCCCAGGACCAGCCACGATCCAAGCCCCGTCGCACCCACGCCAGCTGCCTGTACCGGGACCGATGGGACAGCAACTCCGCCTGCCGCAGCAGCTTGCGCCATGGAAAACAAAGAACCGACTGTAACAGCACCGTTATACAAAGGTTGCCAAATTGCAGCAGCAATTGAACCTAATGAAAATTATCGAATGTCAAGAGGAGTTTTCAATGAGCAAGTAATGAGCAAGACATACCGCCGACGATTTTTGTCTCGCTAAAACCCGCCAAATTCAATGCACTGACGAGGACTGGTGGTACAAGAATCGTCACGCCAACTGTAATGAGTCCAACGCCCGCCGCCGTGGCTGCACGTGGATGCTCGGTCCTGAAGCGAGTCAGAGAACCCCCGAATGCCTTGGGATCTGCGGCCAGTATTAGACTCGTAACCAGTCTGCCGCGGCAGAGTGGTTCTAGGCCAGTATGAGAACTGGCAAGATCGGACGGAGATGGTGTAACATACCGAGATAGGCACCAGTCTGTGCCATGGAAGACAGACGAGAGTCAAGGAAGGCAGTAGTACCATTCTCAGTTGGTTGGGCCATTTATTTCGAGAAGATGAGAGCGTGTTGGTGGTGGTTCGGGAGAGAGATGCATAAGGTGACACAAGTGGACGCTTGGCCTTTATAAGAGCCCGGTAGATCGGGAACTGGCACTGCAAGTGTAATTAATAGATTGGGCGAGCCGCTGGATGGGAGAACAGAGTTCAGAGGTGTCAGAGTGAGAGGAAATTGACATCGGAGTTCCCAGTCAGCCGAAGATAATCAGGACCTGCGAAGATTGTGTAGGAAATGTTCGCAGCGTCCAGGCTCCGTCTTGGCTGCACTTTTAATAGCCGCTAATTTGGTCAAATTAGCGCCTGCCCTCTTGCCGCTCGGGGAGCGTCTCGGGCGCCGCAGAATTCCTTTTGCCGCTCAATCACAGGAAGCTGTAATAAATTGAATAATGCCAAAGGTCGGCTTCTCGGATCGGGGTAAGTCGGATCACACCAAGCGTGCGAATTCTGGTGACCCGTTGTCACCAACGCTCAAAAGAAACCAAGGCGTGCACAACTTCCGGCTTTTGGCCACAGACGACTTGGCGTTGTCTGCGTCAAGTATCAGGGCGGACGAGTACGAGGCCAGGTGAGCAGCGCCTCCATTTCCACCCCTCGGTCTTCATCCCACTCACGTCCTATTTCCTTCCAGTGCGTCCAGCTCACAAGGCGGAGGCTCTCAGCGGCCGGCGCGCTTCGTCCATGATCGCCGAGACGAATGGGCGGCTGAGCCCTCGCAGGTCCAACGTCCGCTGCCCTGCCTATGCGATCCAGGATGGCCCTCATGGCCCCTGCCTACACGAGTCGAGTGGGAACACTATAGCTCGTGTACGCGCCGTCTACGCTGTATGGCGTCTTCCGGGCGTCTGTGAAGAGCACCCGCATATGGCGCGGTCTCCGCTCTCGCGAATGAGCAGGAGAAGTCGCTTGCGGATGCGGCCGTCATGGCACTGGCTTCGCTGAGTCCTTGGAGAGTGTACATAGTCATCTTGCGCAGGCATCCTCCCCACCACGCCGTTGGTATAAGCCGCCATCGATTCTCTCCCACGAATCAGGCTCCCCCCTCGTCGGTCGATCTCGTGCATCCCACTATCCTGCCAACGGACGTCCCTTGGTGCACGGGCGGCGAATCGCTTCCTCCGCAACGAGCGCGTACAGGGGAATCTTCGGCGCGTGCGCGAAGACTGTGTCGATTGACTCGTGCATTGGCGGCCTGCCCGCCGTCTCTACCCGGGCATCTCGAGCGCGCTTTAGACGCTCGCGCTGATCGAATCGTACACCGCACGCGACTCTGTGGATCCGCAGACTCCCTCCAGGCTCAGGCGTCCGAGACGTGGTTCCGGGCTTCGCCGAGTCAGTGGAGGGCCTACATACGCGACAGCGCTACACGACCCTCTCCTCGAACTGCGACGATAGCGACGGGGGGGCACTGCTGCTGGTGGGGGCGGTCTCAGCGATACGAGGACATTCGATATGATGGGAGGACAAGACGAGGGGGTTCTCTTCAGAGCGCGCGAACGGGGGCTGGGGGTGCCAGGCGGAATGGTGATGCGACGCCACGCACGACGACGACGACTCGAGACTAATGAAGGCAAGCCTCCACCCGCAGATGCTCGTGTCGTCGTCAAATATTAGCTGAGCAGGAAAATTTTCCGGTGAGCATCCACCCGATCATGTCACCTCCCCGTTCTCTTTCTCTGGTCCACGCCCCCCTTCTCTCGATCTCCCTCTCATCCCTTTTCTCCCAGTGCGTCCGGCTCGCGGGGCGGATGAAGGTCCTTGTACGTGATCGCCCCCGCGCTGGCTGGCCCAGACGATCTCGCACCCTCACTGTAAACCAAAACGCGACCGAAAAGCGGCTCGGGTTCGGCGTCCGTGTCCGAATTCTTCAAAGACGTCTTCGAGAGCTCGTACGCGGGCTTCCGCACGTCCCGCCCATCCAATGTACACGTGCAGCTGTCGGCCGTGGGACTGCCGCAAATCAGGCCTCGCGCGTGGATCCGATACGGGGTATTCCCGTGCATACAGATGTACGTCTGGGCTCGGGTGTGCTCGCACACGCACTGACTGGGCTTCCCTGAAGAGTACATACGCAATTCGCCCCCGCGGTACACGGTCATATTCTCTAGGATGATAAGCCGCAAAATTTGCGAAACCTCAAATTTTACGAATGCATGACATTCAGCGCTCATCCAGAGGTTGGCGTGAGCTCCAAACGTGCAACCCAGAGCCATATTGCATTATCATCTTAAACTGGCAATAACAGCTTATTCCTGGAAACTTCACCCTTGGGACACTTGGGGGTTGAATCCGGATTAAGGCTTAAAGCCCATACATCAAAGTCCTGAAACACCCTCTATACGTGGGAAGGCAAAGCAATGCTCACTATCAAAGGGAGAATCATATTATCCACCTCTGGCATTTATTGGCACGCTGGGAACCTTATTCGGGAGGGAAACACCTAGTTGTTTACACGACTTTGGCTTACCCGATGCGACGCGATGGGTCACTTGATCAAGGCCTGGACCTACAATTATTACTCCTATACACCGGATCCGCGACAGCGCGATCACCCGATAAGCCGCAGACCGGATTAAGCTTGTACTGCGTGTTTCTGGATACCGATTAAGGGCATCTGGGGTATCATTGGAGAGGTATTAAACCATACAATCCAGTCAACGATACTAGAAGTTGAGGCATCTACCACAGAGGAAGATATGGGTCGATTACCCTATTCAGGGGACTAATTACACATATAATCCCCTGATCGACGGGAGTCATTAGACAAACATAGAGGGCTCAAGTAGCGAATAGGAATGCCAGAACGCGCTCCACTGATACCGATTTCAGGCTAATTAATTAAGTAGAATACCCGAAGCCTAGTAATCACGCACATGCAATAGTTTTTGTACAGTATATAAGGGGGGCAGAACTAGGGAGGAGGGCACTGAACCAGACCCCAGAAAGTGAGGAGCAATACAGCCCTTGCGCACGGAGTTGAAGTTTAGGCTTGAATCTTTGGCTGTCAATTAGCCTCAGAATTTAAGTTCGGTTTTGGAATAGCATCAGTGGGATTTATAAGTGTCAGTTACGGGGCGTGAGCCATACCAAGTTCGAGGCGTGAGCCATTGTGTGTTTTAAGGCGTGAGCCATAGTTACGGGGCGCGAGCCAAGCAAGTTTGAGGCGCAAGCCAAGTCAGTGGAATAAGGTGTGAGCCAAACAACTGGGTCTAAACAGCCTACCGGATTAATAGTCCACCAAAACAAACCGGTCTAGAGCCGTTATATCTGCATAGTTGGGAAACTTAAATCCATGTTGGGAACCAACCAATAAATTCAGGTTGCGTCTTGAACGCCACTTCAAGAAACTAGTTGAGACTTAGCCACCCTTGGGGGAACGGGAATTGAATACTTTCGTGACAAATACGTTTACTCGTGGTTTCCTTGGACCTATACTTGTGTCCAAAAAGACCCGAATCTCGTCAGTGCATCAAGGTCATTAAGGGAGTGTGTTGGTGTTGGAGTCTGTCTACTGTCGGTTTAGTCGTGCTTAATCTCACTTTGTGAGTTAGGTGTAACTCAGTCGTTCAATAGGGGGGATTTTGGCAGTTGCATATTTAGACCGTTGAACCTGAGCAACCCTTTCAACGACCCCGAACTGCGCTGATCCCATCGATCGAGGCGTGCACGATACAGATGCGCGGACATGGGCACGAGGACGTCGGACGCAAGATCATTCCGAGCGACGCAATTGGCGGCTTCGTCCTCTGGGTGCTGGGGGTAGGGACAGGATGGTTCGACACTGACGAAGGCCACCCGCCCCTGCGTCTGTGCCCCGCCTTCATCGAGCGCGACACGGTCGCTATCGAGCCACGGCAGCACGAATATTGTCTGGCGGGAGCGCGCCCGTACGCCTGCGGTTGCACCAGAACGGGCTACAGCCGCGCCACCGCGGTCGGGACTCGACAACCCTCTATCTCCCTCTCCACCTCAGCGGCCGACGTTCCCCTCGTCCGGCCTACTTGGCTGTTTCGCCCTGACACGCTGAGCACGAAGAGGGTGATAGTCAAGAGCAAAGAGCATCGCAGCAGCACCTCACCACCGCCTCACCGCTGCTGCTTTTCCGCCGCCCGTCATCTCCCCGCCTCCAGCACGCGCCGCTTATCTGTCCGGCTGCTGCTGCTCCGCAAAGGCAAGTCAGACGTGGCCTTACCCTTGTTTCGTTGAATGGCGGGAGCGCTGGCGCCGGGACTACGAGTGGCGCCACTGGGGAGGAGCGAGGGAGGACGATGCGGTATCGTGGCAGTGGGAGCAGCGAGGTTCCGGAGCGCACCGGATTCACCACTTCGCGTCCTCCTTGGGCGCGTTCCCGTCCATCTCATCCCCGGGCCCCAGCACCAGCGCTTCCCTTAGTCTGCGATTCCCGGTCCAGCAGACAGTACGGGCCACGAACGGAGAGTGTGGGAAGGTAGCGGCTCATTACGCACCACGTCGACGTCCACGGCCATGGCAGCGTGTCTTCTCCCAACATACGCGTCCTCCAGCCGTGCGCCCCCGCGTGCTTCTCGTTCTCGTGCCCTGGTCGTATCTAGCCTCGCTTCTACGTAGCCTTGGCGTGGGCCTTATCGACGTTAGGCTCCATGTGTCTTGTCTTCTCAGATCGACATTGCACTGTGTCAGATGCTTTTCGTCCAGAACGCCACAGGCACCAGGGGTACCAAAAGGTACTAATCGAATCAGTGATGTGTTCTGAATCTTTCTGAATAAAAGTTTTGCCATCTGATCTGTTTGCGTCCCGACCTAGCCATTGTTTCGCGCGGTCTGGGTGCGAGATACTGAGATTTGACACCTTCGCCGACTACCGGAAGTTTTGAGAGATTGAAAGAGGTCGGCCCGGAGCTTACGGAAAGAGTGATTCATATCATTTCCAAACTGGGCCCCGAGTATTGAATTCTCTGATACGCGAAAGATATCGGCTGGCATATAAGGAGCGAATGCTCCCAGTTCTTTCCCATCCTTCCCAAGATGCACCGCCAAGCTACCCTTGCCGAAATGCGCGTCAACACCATCATCGATTTTCTGAGGCCAGCAATAACCCTCTCGAATGAGGTCGGCGATGGTTTTGGGACACCGTTCGTGCAAGGAATTGCAAACACGACCATTTCCTTGATTACAGTGATCCAGGTAAGTGCTGGTAAGTCATGGCCTTTAATTTTATCGTCTAACACCGGTCTAGAATGTCAAGACAAACAAAGATGAATGCATCCAGCTTGTGGAGCAGATTCATCGAGTGCTGTATGCTATCATCACTCTTCACATGGAATCGGAGACGGCTGGAAACCTGCCGCCAGCCATATTAGATCATGTCGGTAATTTTTTGGAGTGAGTTTCCTATCCGGTGGACATCAGATATGTACTAATGTTGTTGTCAGAACTATTCACAAGATCCATACTTTTGTTGAAGCACAACAAGATGGAAATAGGATCAAGAACTTTTTCCGTCAGGGTGAAATTAACTCCCTGCTCAAAGATTGTAAGGCAAGAATACAGCGTGCTCTCGAAGTATTCAAGGTAAATAGTGTATTTGAAACGTACCTTTCTTTGTAACTTACGTATCAGATCGAATCGGGGGTCGCAATTTCAACGAATGTTCAGGAGATGCAGAATACAGCAGATAATATGCACAGGGAGCTCCTTGAACTGATCACAAGTCTTTCTGATGGAACGAGTTCAGATCGAGCATCCTCAGTATGTAAATTCCCTTTCGTGGTGAATTGATATTGAATTCTGGGCCCATTAGATATATCATGCCGTGAATGGCTCCCAACTAAGGTATGAACCAATGGCCGCCCAGAGAGAAAGCCTGACAGTTAATCTTGCTAGCTCAAATTCCCTCGGAATGTTGCCAGCAAAGGCCCAGATCTTTCATGACCGAGACTCGGAACTCACGGCAATCATCAAGATACTTTCCGAAAAATCTGCTAGGATTGCAATTCTAGGCCCAGGAGGAATAGGGAAGACAAGCGTAGCAAAAGCTGCCCTGCACCACCCGGACATTGTGGCAAAATACGAGCATCGCTTCTTTGTTCCATGTGATGCAGCTACCACAAGTATCGAAATAGCTGGCTTGATTGGGGCCAATATTGGCCTCAAGTCAAAGAAAGACCTCACAAAACCAGTTATGCAATCTCTGTCTGGAAAACCAACTTGCTTGTTGGTTTTGGACAACTTGGAAACAAGCTGGGAGCCTTACACTTCTCGGAGTGGTGTTGAAGAGCTTTTGTCTCTTCTCACTGAGATGCAACATGTAGCATTAGTGGTGAGCCTATTGCTGTTTTGGTCATTGTACCGGCTAAGTTGTTAACAGATCACAATGCGGGGAGCAGAAAGACCCGCCAAAGTCCGCTGGACTCACCCATTTTTGGAGCCATTGAAACCCCTATCAGCCGAGGCTGCCAGACAAATGTTTATTGATATTGCAGATGATCTACACGAAG
Source organism: Mycena maculata (assembly GCA_029448575.1). Lineage (NCBI taxonomy): Eukaryota > Fungi > Basidiomycota > Agaricomycetes > Agaricales > Mycenaceae > Mycena > Mycena maculata. Next base: position 42,205 of record JARJLG010000338.1, read on the forward strand.
ACAAAGATATTGACAAGCTCCTCCAATTGACAGATAACATGCCACTGGCAGTGGATCTTATTGCTCATTTGGTAGATTATGACAGCCCTTCCAGTGTGCTATCCCGCTGGGAGACAGAAAAGACCACCTTCCTCTCAATGGGGCATGGCAAACAATCCAATCTAGATGCATCTATCAGAGTCTCGCTTTTGAGTCCTCGGCTCACTTCACTGCCTGGTGCCAAGGATTTATTGAGTCTTCTTTCAATCCTTCCAGATGGACTCTCAGATGTTGAGCTTGTCCAAAGCAATCTTCCAATCCAGAATGTATTGGCATGCAAAGTTGCGTTGCTGAGCACCTCATTAGCATACATGGATGACAAGAAACACCTCAAATCACTGGTACCTATTAGAGAGCACATGCAGCACTTCCACCCGGTTTCACAGTCTCTGATTCAGTCTCTCCAAACTCACTTTTATTCGCTTTTGGGTCTGTACCAAAAATATTGAGGATCTTACCAAGTGGCTAGCGGAATCAATGAAATAGGTTCCAATTTTGCCAATTTATACCAGTTGCTATTAAGAGGACTGCATCCCGAAAATCCAGATATCACAGAAACCATCAAATGCATTATTTCCCTCAACAGTTTCAGCCGAGTGGCTGGGCGTGGCTGTGTTGAATTGATGGAAAATATTCCAGATGTCTTTCCTCAACCTTGTGACCACCAGCTAGAAGTTCAATTCATCATCGAGGCTTTCAATTCATTTGTTTATCATCCCATTGAAGATGCAGAAGGCCTGGCAGCGAAAGCGGTATCCCATTTTAATCATTTCAGTGATCCAGTTCTGGAATGTGAGTTGGCTGTCAGTGTTCGTTTATACTCAACTCCTAACACCTCATTTATAGCTCGGGTTTATCTGGTGGTTGGCTGCTACTATGGGTATTATGCAAACAATTTGCCCAAGGGATTGAAATTCATGGAGAAAGCTCTAACACTGGCAAATACCTCTGGAGAAAAAGCCCAGGTTTTGAACAATCTAGCAGTTCTCAGGCGGAGGCAAAGTGAATATACAGCTGGGAAGGAACTTTCAACTGAGGCTCAAAGGTTTGCCAAGCTGTCTACAAATTTCTATGAGGAAGCAAGAGCACTGCAGATTGAAGCTATCTGTTGCATGAACCTTGGTGATTACAAAAACAGTATTTTTTTGCTACACTGTGGAAGAGATGTTCTAGGCCTTTGTGGTATGGCAGACGGTGAACTTAGCCGTCACCTGATGAACAACGAGGCGGTGGTGCATGCATGGAAATCAGAATATGCTGAGGCAAGAAGAATTCATGTTCAAATTGCTCAGAACACATCCACAGAAGAAGATATACATAATCATGCCATGGCTCTCCTGAATATTGCGTCAACAGATATAGAAATTGGCGGGCAGAAACCTGATGTGCAGCAAAATCTTGACAAAGCACATCAACTATTCAGCAGTGTTTCATATTCTGTTGGATTAAATTGGCATCAAGTGTTTCTGGCAGCACTACATCTGCGGGAAGGGGAGACTGTGGCTGCAAGGGCCATTTTCCAAAAATGTCTGCAATGGTCCTGGAAGACAGATGCTGGGGTTACATCTTACTGCCTAGAACGGCTGGCAGATATCAATAGATGGAGTGCCCAGGATTTTCATCCAAATGGGCCACAATCTACTTGGCCTTTGCAAAGACTTCACAGGAAAGGTTAGCACAGTACAAGGCACTCCTTTTTCTAGGAGATGTCTTCCTCAATATTGGAGATGAGGCAGCTGGAGAAAATCTCTTCACTGTAGCCCTGGAGGGGTTTACACATATGGATGTTCACCGCAGTAGGGCTGAGTGCATGCTGCGTCTCGGAGACATAATGAAGAAGCAAGGAGACCTAGACGGAGCAGCAGGATTTTGAATGGGTGCTCGCCCACTTTTTGAGAGGTCATCACAGGGAAAGGATGTCACTCAGTGTGATAATAGACTCCTCAACATTGCAACAGAACACAAGGATAACATTGAACTTCTAGCAGCCACCAATGTGCCCACCACCCTGGTGAACAATGTGTTTGCTTCAGCAGAGTCTATGGTGGATGAAACTGATGTCAAGGCGGTGGTCACAGCTAATTGAATTTTGACCCTAGGCCTTCTCATGCCCCTAAGTACTGATTCCCATGTATGTGCACATGTACTGTACCAAATGTCCAGTAGGTATTTATTGATGCATTAGTCCGAGCTGTTTGCCTGCTTGTAGAATTCATGACATTGTTGTTCAACCAGATGTACTGACTCGGCAGCTGAGTTCCTTGACCAGCTCATGCTTTCGCCCATGCGATGATTTCAGGTACACTGTTTTAGCAGGTCGTATTTTTCTGTGTGTTATCCTCAAGTGCACAGAATAGGAAAAAGAAAAAATTCCTCTCAAAAATTCCGAAACTTGGTTTGTGCAAGGAGGAAAAAAATGCAGAACAACACATCATGACCCAATCCCGAATCGAACAGGTCCCCCCCCACATATATATTGTCCCGGTTAACGTCAGGTTAGGCAGGTGCCTTCCGCAGGCTATTGGGTCTTACCCATATATGTGCTACAGTACACTTATTATGGACTTTCAGAGTTGTTTGAAGATATGGGAACAAATAATTGAACAACAATTTTTTGCTTTGCATTCCAAAGCCTAACTGTGAGTAGCCCACCACAGGTTCAATTGGTGCTATCTGGTTGTATTCCTGTTGCTGCCAGGTTTGGTTTATCAAAGGCCTTTGAAAATGTGAGCGAGCTTCCCATAGTTAAATTATAGTCAGGATGGGTGGTGGTGTCCTCCGCAGGATAGAAGGCCTTGCAATCTTCGCACTTTGTCAAGCAGCAAGAGAAAAAGAAAAAGAATCCTCTACACCAACTAATAACTTGATCTTGAATCGAACGGGAGACCCACAGTGAATTAGACCGTACCACAGTAGAGGAAATGGGCACCCTATCAGGTCTTATTCCTTTGTGTGGTATCTTCAATCTATCCAAGTGTGTTGCCGTGGATACTTGCACAGATTAGGAAAAGAAAAAGGTGGGTGCGTGCGTAGAAATAATGTCTCAGAGCTCTCATTTCACCTTTCAGTTCTGATTTGAGCCTGGGAAAAAGAGAAGAAAAAGAGCAAGGCAGAACGTAAGTAACCCAACCCCGAATTGAACGGGTTCCCCGTACATATATATGTCCCGGTCAACGTCAAGTTAGGCAGGTGCCTTCAGCAGGCTATTGGGTCTTACCCATATTTGTACTACAGTGCATTTATCCGGAACTTTGAAGATACCAATGATTTTCCCGTTGCATTCAAATAGCCCACCACAGGGTCGAGTCCTGTGAGTGGAGTGCTATCTGGTTGTATTCCTGTTCCTGCCAGGTTCGAGTTATCAAAGACCTTTGAAAATGTGAGCAAGCTTCCATGGATGAATCATAGTCAGAACGAGTGGTGGGTGTCCGCCACAGGCTTTGTGATCATCGTATTTCCTCAAATAACAAGAGAAAAAGAAAAAAATCATTTAGAGACCTTCTCAATGACCTGATCCCAAATTGAACGGGTGGCCCACAGTCAATGGGATGGACGAAAGCATACAAGCAGTGGATGCCTGCCACGGGCTATCAGGTCTTACCCCTCTGTGTGGTATCCTCAATTTATCCAAGACCTTTGATTGGATATTCGACGGTCTTGCTAGTGATGTGCTATTTGACAGACAAATTAGTTGCCGTAAGGCCGATTGTATGGCCTGATCCCAAATTGGACGGGCACCCGCAGTCGATGGGACGAATGCACACACACAGTTGGGCTACTATTTCGACAAACCGAGGTATGAGGTGATCTATTCTTGAAGTGTCTGTCTACGAGAGACTAGGCTACTATCACGTCTAAATTGTCTGCGCAGTTTCCTCAACTCATTGGAGAGATTTCAGAGATATTTCATATAATTCCATGGTGGCCCAGCTTTCATCTTTAGGACATTGTGGTCTCGGCGGGGGAAAAGAGGACAAGACAGCAAAAGCCTGATTCAACCTGATCCCGGATCAAATAGGTTCCCGCAAGCACAGTCAAGGCAGGTGCCTCCCACAGTTGTATCTCCCTGCCTACTATCTCTGATTTACCGAATAGATTCCGCTGAATTCCAAATACTTCAATCCTATACATCCTATACATTAAAAAAACAAAGTCACGAGAAAAGTCACATGCTTTTTTCCTTTTAAGGGCAAAAGTCACGGGGAGATTTGAGTCAGCCCATTTCTGTCAGCACACCGTACAAAATGCGAGTTGCCCGCCTTAACTGGCTAGAATTTTGAAGGAATTTTGAAGGTCGAAGATGATAATGTAACGTTCAAAAATTTCAATGTTCTCGAATCTTCCCAATCCTCATACACCAGGAGGCCTGCCGCACATTGTATGTTCATGTATATTTGACAGGATCTTCACGTGATCTCTTCGCCAATTTTGCCATCACATCCGACTCGAGCAATCGACCCCCTCCAAAATGCAGATCACGTGTGTATAAGGTAGGTGCCATTCGCATCCATCGAGTCACGTGGGCGTGACATTATGCGTTACAGGATTGTGGGAAAGCGCGAAATCTCAGCGATGGAAAAGTAAAAGTACCTTTTGGCCTCCAATCATCTATATACAATAGGGAAAAAAAAACAAAAACTAAGCTATCTCTGTACTTTCCGAGCCTTCAAGTCCTCCATATACCAAAGAGGAAGTGTTCTATGGGCCCCGGTATGCTTTGTTGGCCCATGCTGCATCAGTTCCATCCAACCTGTGAAAATAGGCATCAGCAAACCTCGAAGAACAGACTGCAAAGCGACGCATAGAGACAAGGGGAACTGAGTCAAGGGTCTGAAGCATATTTCACTCCAAATCCTCTTCCTTTGAGGATGCCGGGAACATACAATAAATTCTCTTAGCATATCCCCAAGGCCCTGTTCGGGATCCCAAATTACTAAATTTCGTCTGGCTATCTACGAGCGTCACATCAAGTCACTGATGATGATATTGGTGCGACTTCCGGTCAGGCACTTGGTAAAAATCAATCTGAATTGCCGAGGGCCCCGTCTCAACCCGCTCACTGCTCAATTATCCCGCCGTCAGTGACGACAATGTGTATCTCATAACTGAAGCCATTTTTAATGGCGCACTTTTGGTGGATGACATGACATGTATTTTCTGAATGAATTTCTGTACTTCTCTTGATGTTTGGATGAACTCAGAGGAGCAAAAAGAAGAAAGTTTTTTGGAGGGTGGGACTGCGACAGGCGACGACAACGACAAAACAGATCTGTCGTGTCAGCTTCGGGAGGATCCGAAATGTGTGGTCTAGACCGAGTGACTGATGGTGACTTGGGTTAATTAGGTCCAGATACTAAATGGTGCGTTCAGCAGGGAAATTTAGTGTTGGGATTTTAACTTGGGATCCCGAACAGGGCCCAACATTGCTCGATAAAATTAAGCTCTGGGTGATATTTGGGAAAGAAAATGACTTCATATCCACGGTTCTCATAGTGTTCCTCAAGCATTGATTTTTGGGCCTGGAAGTCTGGCTCCATATACAGGATCCTTTTGAGGCAACAAGTGGTAGATGTCGTGTGGCAGCATTTAAAGCTGGTCCCGTATTGGGCCTTGATTTTTCTCTGAGAATCAGAGCCTGGAGCAGGGGCATCAGGGTCTGGGAGATCATGGCCCTTTGCATGGCGCTCAGAAATTTCATTCCTTTGAAGCCGCCATCGGGAAAATACAGGCACTGTGGTGTTCAATGACTGAAACACCTTGATAGCAAAATGGCTGAGGTTTTTGGTTCTGGACTTTCCTTTGGTCTTTGGCATGGAGTTATGTGGTACAAGTCTATGGCAGAGAAAGGCAGAAAGGTCAGTGGCTGTCTTGTGGCTGCCTCGCAGTCGCCTTGAGGCACTTGAGTGCCGAGAGTGCCGAGAGTGCACGTGATTCTGATCTCGGATCAAACTTCCTTTTTGGGTGGCGTGAATTTTCGGCCCCCAAAAATCGAGTCGGTACCATTGATCATGCCTCATGAAATCCAGCAGATTACAAAAAATGGGTAAAAACTTTTTTTTGAGAGGAGGTATTGAAAATCTGAAACCATAGGATTGTTCCCTGACTCAAATAGTACAGTTCTATGGTTTTACTTTGTGTCTGCACCCCGACGCTCCCGACTAGTTAGGGCGGGACGGAGTTGCACCCCCACCGATCATGTGACTCGATGGATGCGAATGGCAACTACCTTACGCTCGCGTGTATATTCAATACCAAAAATGGATTTTGACGTCTTTTGAGCGCGTCTTCATCCTACGTCAAGAGCTACTACCCATATACTCAATCCTGTCATGCTCCTACTATAACAAAGCAAGCCAACATACCCTCTGGGCTCAAGGTGGCCCCAGTTAATTATTTACTATGCCTCTGATAGGTATGCCACCAACTTCAACCCATTATTTTGACCCGGATTGCACATTTAGACGCTGAGCCTGCTGTAAAATGCGACCGATGCCCCTACAGTGGCCCTCAGTCCACCTTCCCACAGAAAAAGAATCTCACCTACAATAAAAGTTGCTTCACATGCAAAAAAAAGCAAGCCGAGGAGCGCACAAAAAACCGCACCTCCAAGAACGACGCCGACAATGCCAACAAAGCAGCAGGAGGACCACGACGAGCACCCCCTATTCAGCCTATTGAGGGCTACACCACACTAGAATCGCAGGAATGCACAGCTCTTCTCGACGCACACAAGGATGATGCCTTCGAGCTCGAAACATTTGTTTTTATGATGGGTGAGAGTATGACGGCGGCATTCAGCAGGTTAAAAGCTGCGAAGGACGTTGCCGAAAAGATGGCCCAGCTCGTCTGGAACATCACTGGGTACCACTTCATGTATGTTGATATAAAAACATTGTTCTGACGTACCACAGTTATAAGAAGTCCAAGAAAAACTCCGTGTCCAATTCCGTGCAGACGTACACGTATTACTGAGCCCAGAACTAGGACGAGGTCAAGAAACAGCAACTCCACGACAAACTGCGGAAGCGCCATGCACGGATGAAGATGTCCCGATTTCCCTGCAAGGGTACTCTGCAGATCACCGTGGACAACAACAATCTTGAGCTTCCCCTGTGACTGAAGCTTAAACACCATCAGTCTCATCTACATTACGTCGATATTTCGATCAACAAAGATATACGGGACCTTGTAGAGGGTATGAAGCACGACTTGGCTACAAATGTAGGCTTGAATTTATTTTCCGTGGTCCCACCGACACTCACGATGTTATTTCAAGATCTGGACACGTGTATTAGCCCAAAATCCAGGCACCGAGGTCACTCAGAAGCAGATATACGCACTGTGGAGCGAGCTTAACAAAGGGGAGTGGAGGCTAGACAATGATCAAGTCAAATCTGCGCAGAAGATTTTGCAGAAAATGGAGGGTACCAAAGTAGAGATTATTCCAATACCTTCGGAGCCAGGGATCCATGCGATAGCATTCGCCTTCAAAGAAGTTCTCGACGGCTGGGCGAAGGAGACTGAGGAGCTGGTGTGTCGGAAAAATGCTGGATAAGTTGTATCGGCTCTGAACCTAGTACAAGCCGTTACAAGCCGCTATTTTTTTCGTGGCTTGCAACACAAGGGTGAAGTGCAGGCAAGCGGTTGTATTCCACCAGGGTGGATTACAACCTGTTAAAAGACCTTGAGTGGATTGATGTCTTGTAACAGAATTTCAGATGTTTGAAGTCGTTGTATCTAAGCCACGCAGCTCTTGCAAAAAAATAAAAACAATAAAAAGAAATAATATTTCGCTACGCTATGCCTGACCTAATCGCGAATTGGACACGAGACGGTTCCTCCTCGAGTGCTATCCCCGCGAGCGCTACCGCCTCGTGCACCCCCAGCATTACCACGTCGTGCACTCCCACCCCCAGTACCTCAGGGTGCACCACCATCGCCATGGATACCACCGTGCTGAGCATGGGCCCCACCGTTGTCCGAAGAAAGCTGATCTGAGCCCGATGGCATACGCTGGTCGGTAGACAAAGGCGGCTGCCGAGGCTGACACCGTGAACTCGAGGCCGCTTGGTGTGCTAGCGGGGGTGGGGGGTGCTGATCTGCCTGAGGCATGGGGGCAATAGATCGTGGGCAAGGAGGAGTCGGTGTGGAGGGATGTGACGGGGATGGCGAGCTGGAGGGTGGAAGTTGGGATCGCGGACTGGACGGCTGTAACCGAAATGTTGTCAGTAAACAAAATCAATAGATGCTGGGGACGTACAACAGATGGTGCATTGTCAAAGATGTCGTTGAGGTCTTCATCGTCTTCTGCATGCTGATTGCCCATTGCATGCGGCTCATCTGAATGAGGAAAGAGGATGCTATTTCAATAGGCAATCAAGTTAATAGCCCACGCCTTGATGTTCTGAAGCCCCTTGTGAATTCGGGCCACATAAATGCGGTGGCGATTGGTGTAATTGACCTTCGTCTCGTCACTGATCCGGACGAGCTGCGTATCCACCAAATAAAGCCATATGGCCTAAAGACAGTCAGCGCGGAAACAATGATTCGAATTGGGACAGATCAAGATTGCCGCATTTGCAATCGCACCAGGGATCATATGAGTTATGTGGTGTAGCCTCTCCAGGCACCTGGCTTTCAGGAGCTTAGGTAGTCCCTGGAAGAGACCAACTGCGCCTTCGGGACCGCAGATAAGCGAGACATATATCTCGAGAGGAGATGAGTAACGCAAATAGATAGAGAAGGTTGCGCACCTTGAGAAGGATAGGACCCCTGAAGAGATGATCTAGGTCAACGGTCCCCTCCCACTTGTCGTAGAGAACGGGGACCTCGAAGCGGTCGTAGAACACGTCAGTGTCTTCCATAGGAAACTTGCGATGATACGGCCATATCGTAACAGTTCATGGACCGCTCGAACTCGTACCGACTGCCCAATGCGAGAACTAAATGCGGGCACCTTATTTATTTCACTTCAACACGTCACTCGGGGTACACTGCTGTGTCCTATCTTCGACGCATCGCGCGAAGTGTTCTATGTGATTGATTGTGTTGATGAAGATATGTATCTGCGTGTTAATGATATCGATTAATATTATCTCCATTGCTTTGTACCTCACTAGACCTGGACTTGGTTGAAAGCGATGAAAATCCGTCTCAAGTCCATATTTGGCATGGACAACATGCAACATCTTATTACCGGTTACAAGCCTCACCGCAGGCGGCTTGGAACCAGTTACGAGCTGTTCCAAGGTCCCAAGCTGACTCAATCCGTTGCAAGCAAAACAGGTTTTTTCCGACATGATGGACTCGACATGTGGGCTTTCCCATCTTCTTTTACGACACCTGCTAAATACAACATTACCAGGGAGAACAAATGCTGTGCAATACGAACTCTATGGTTTCATCTGCGAGGCCAACGGTCAGGCTATGCCGTTTGCGTTTCTATTCACCGTGTCCACTGGGGACACGGCTGAAGGCACGAAAACCCAAATGCTGGGTGATGTCCTCAAGTACATGAATAAGCACTGCCCAAACATTATGTCGGATAAAGAGCCTGCAGAGATTAACGCCTGCAGGGCTGAGATCCCGCAAGCAAAACATCAGCTCTGCTACTGGCACGCAATCATTTACATCGAAGAGTGTCTGGCAGAGAATAAACCACCGGCGGCATATGATCCCCGGAAAGCACACCAAATCTTCGATTTCATCGACCCAACTTGGGTGCCGGGAGTCACGGCTGTGTACGCCAATGACGATGAGGAGGGTGAGGGCATGGACAAGGTCGCTGAGTCTGGTACACAAATGCTGGTCGGTTTCGTGCCTGGTTCCTCGCATGATGACCACTCACCTCTTTTTTAGGAACCTTCTCAAACATGTATACCACCTGTCTTTATCCTGAAAACCTGGGGACGTTCGTGTCCCCGTGTGGCCCAACCCCCCGAAAATCACGAAGAAGGCGCTTCCTGAGTTTTGTCCTAAGGAATTCCGCTCACATATCATCGAAATGTATCGCACGCACCTACATCAGCACCCGAAAATCCCTCAGAACAACCCGGATGAGCCGTATCTCTCGGCCAAAGAGATCCACCGTCGCGCTGTCAAGCAGGTGTATGACTTCTGCTATTCCAATGACCTTTCTCGGGCATGGCCGTACCTGTGGAACCGTTGGTACATGCCAAAGCAATGGTCACTCTGGACCAGAGCGTCGTGCGATGCAATTCCGCCCTTAAAAACAACGATGGTGGTCGAGAGCCTGTGGAGGCATGTGAAGCACCGCAATCTTGCACAGTTCAATTGGCCATGGCTGGACCTAGTCGTGAGCATCGTTTTCAAGAGTCTTTTGCCTCGGGTGAAGCGCACCTTGGAATATGTACGTGGTATTCGTCGTCTGGGCCGGCCACAAGCACTTGCGGGTTGGCAAGCGGATGTCAAGGCAGAGTGGGTCGACAAGAGCTGTTCAGACGAGCACTGCCGAGTCGCAAAGGAGCTGCAGCTCCTGAAGAGTGCTCCGAATCCTAAAGGACACGCGGAACATCTTCAGCAGCTTGCAGAAGAAGAGGGTCGTGAAGCTGGCACCTACGCAACAGACATTGAAAAGTGGGTCTGCCTGTGCGAGTACTTCTTCAAGAGCAGGTTATTGATGTGCAAGCACCTCATCAGCGAAGCAAACAAGTGACTTGATAACAAGCCACTCACCGATCTCCGATTTTTCCTCAATCTGCGCTGAAACCACTTCCCCCCTTATTACACCATCCCGGGCATTCATATCTTGGCACACCCAGATAGCGATGAGGACCCACAGCCAAAGGAAGTCCTCGTTCTTGGTATCCGGGGCGCCGTTGCACCATCTTGCAAAGAACGGCCAGAAATTGCGCGCTGATAAGCCGCGAAATTTGCGAAACCTCAAATTTTATGAATGCATGACATTCAGCGCTCATCCAGAGGTTGGCGTAAGCTCCAAACGTGCAACCCAGAGCCATATTGCATTATCATCTTAAACTGGCAATAACAGCTTATCCCTGGAAACTTCACCCTTGGGACACTTGGGGGTTGAATCCGGATTAAGGCTCAAAACCCATACATCAAAGTCCTGAAACACCCTCTATACGTGGGAAGGCAAAGCAATGCTCACTATCAAAGGGAGAATCATATTATCTACCTCTGGCATTTATTGGCACGCTGGGAACCTTATTCGGGAGGGAAACACCTAGTTGTTTACACGACTTTGGCTTACCCGACGCAACGCGATGGGTCACCTGATCAAGGCCTGGACCTACAATTATTACTCCTATACACCGGATCCGCGACAGCGCGATCACCCGATAAGCCGCAGGCCGGATTAAGCTTGTACTGCGTGTTTCTGGATACCGATTAAGGGCATCTGGGGTATCATTGGAGAGGTATTAAACCATACAATCCAGTCAACGATACTAGAAGTTGAGGCATCTACCACAGAGGAAGATATGAGTCAATTATCCTATTCAGGGGACTAATTACACATATAATCCCCTGATCGACGGGAGTCATTAGACAAACATATAGGAGGGCTCAAGTAGCGAATAGGAATGCCAGAACGCGCTCCACTGATACCGATTTCAGGCTAATTAATTAAGTAGAATACCCGAAGCCTAGTAATCACGCACATGCAATAGTTTTTGTACAGTATATAAGGGGGGCAGAACTAGGGAGGAGGGCACTGAACCAGACCCCAGAAAGTGAGGAGCAATACAGCCCTTGCGTATGGAGTTGAAGTTTAGGCTTGAATCTTTGGCTGTCAATTAGTCTCAGAATTTAAGTTCGGTTTTGGAATAGCATCAGTGGGATTTATAAGTGTCAGTTACGGGGCGTGAGCCATACCGAGTTCGAGGCGTGAGCAATTGTGTGTGTTTTGAGGCGTGAGCCATAGTCACGGGGCGCGAGCCAAGCAAGTTTGAGGCGCGAGCCAAGTCAGTGGAATAAGGCGTGAGCCAAACAACCGGGTCTAAACAGCCCACCGGATTAATAGTCCACCAAAAACAAACCGGTCTAGAGCCGTTATATCTGCATAGTTGGGAAACTTAAATCCGCGTTGGGAACCAACCAATAAATTCAGATTGTGTCTTGAACGCCACTTCAAGAAACTAGCTGAGACTTAGCCATCCTTGGGGGAACGGGAATTGAATACTTTCGTGACAAATACGTTTACTCATGGTTTCCTTGGACCTATACTTGTGTCCAAAAAGACCCGAATCTTGTCAGTGCATCAAGGTCATTAAGGGAGTGTGTTGGTGTTGGAGTCTGTCTATTGTCGGTTTAGTCGTGCTTAATCTCACTTTGTGAGTTAGGTGTAACTCAGTCGTTCAATAGGGGGGATTTTGGCAGTTGCATATTTAGACCGTTGAACCTGAGCAACCCTTTCAGCGCGAGCCAGCTTCAGGGGATCGTTGTCAAAACCAGACCTCAGTGAGCGTGCCGACCGATAGAGAATCCATCCAGAACAATTCGCGTGAGGAAACAGATGGTGTGAGGATGGATGACGCTCAAGAAGAAGGATCGGATGACAATGAAGAAGTCTCTGACCATGACAATCGTGTGAGTGTTTCTGACAGGCACTATCACACGCAGGTCTCTGATATAACACGCCCAGGTTAAATTCTCTGAGGGCCGGGTGATTCATTTAAAACGTTGCTGGGAAGACATGATGGGTGTGGTCAACAATCCGCAGGGAGTTCACCCCAAAATGGCCGCGGTTTTGGAAGGTGCCTTCGCGAAAATTGAAAGCATCGGCGGAGACATTAGTACTCTTCAAAGTAGACAGCTTAAGTCTTAAGCCGCAGCGGCTTAGCGTCTCGTGCAGCTTAGAGTCATGTGATGTGACCGAGCCCGATGGATCATTTAATCAATGCAAAATAAACGTGTTTCCGACGTGTTTCTTGGCCATTGAGAAGCTCACATCTGGGCTGTGACATCCCCGGCTCTCTCCATCTACCATCTCAGCCACGTAGTACCAATGCCAAGGCAGACTTATCATGAAGAACTCCGGCAGACATATCTGACCCACATGGTTCTATGCGACATTATCGACCCACCAGACCTTGATGTGGCAAATTCTATGGACGATATCCTGAGCCGGATGACCCAGGATGTTACTACCTTGCGGACAATCGAAACAACATGCTATTTGCGTGAGCGGACTAACATTCCGAAATCAGGAGGCCTCCATCTGGCTTGGGAGTACACGCAGAATCCTGCCCTTCACCATGAATTTGTGAAGATGCTTCGGGTCTCTCCATTCGTCTTCCATGTGAGCCTCGATCTTATCCAAAACCATCCGGTTTTCTTCAATAATTCCAATGTTCCGCAAACTCCTATTGACATTCAACTGGCAGTCACTCTGTACCGTTTGGGACGCTACGGGAATGCAGCATCCGTTGAAGATGTTGCCCGCTTTGCTGGTCTTGGTGTGGGGTCGGTGGAGCTCTTCACTGAGCGCTGTTTCACGGCCATCGAATCACTGCACGATACTTTCGTGCGACGCCTGACCCCGGAGGAGAAAGAAGTTGAAAAAGAATGGATTGACAAGCACGTTCGGTTTCGTGGTCTCTGGCGAGAGGGATGTGTCATGTACGATGGAACATTTGTTCCACTTTATGCCAAGCCTGCCTTGAACGGGGAGAGTTATTACACACGAAAAGCCGACTACGGGTTGAATGTCCAGGTGTGTTAACTCATTCCCACCAGATTTTCTGAACACAAAACAGATCGGAAATGCACCATCCAATCTTCGAATCGTCGACATTCCACTTGGCATGACTGGCTCTGCACACGATGCTGCCGCATTTGAGTGGACAGCAGCAAGCAAGCATCCGGACTGGTTTTTCAAGGGGGAAGAGTTTGCATGGGCCGATTCTGCATATACACTCAACGCTCGCACCATTCCCGTTCACAAAGGACTGGCCCCGAAGATTCCAGCGAACACCCTCTTTGATAAAACAGTGTCGCCCCTCCGTGTTCGATCAGAGCACTGTATGGGGGCTCTCAAAGGTCGTTGGCAGTGTCTGAGAGGGCTCCGTGTCAACATTACGTCAAATGAGGACCACAACAAGGCTCTGCAATGGATTACCATTGCAGTTATATTGCATAACCTGATAATCGATGTTGAGGGCACAGCCGCAGGTGCACATTTCAAAGACATCCATATGTGCGTAGAGGAGGAGGAAGACTGTGGAGAGAGGGACATTCCGCTTGGTGAAAATACAGAGGATGCTGGCAAGCAGAAATGGATGCGTTTGACAGCAGAACTTATGGTCGCAAGGGGACTGGCATGAAAGCACGGTTGGATTAAATGATTAAACAGATAGTAGAGTACGCAAATGTTGGTAACGACGGTGGGATGGTGAGAAAGAGTGGTTAGAGAATTTCGATGTCGCTCAAAGAATCAGTATTGTAAGACAGACGAGCACGCTTGGCCGGCTTCGGCTGAGTCGCCACCTCATAACGTTGATCAATTTCCGCAAGCTTGGCATGGAACCCTCCTTCAAAAAGATACTGAGCGCCTGCATTTTGATGAGCTGGTCCTTCTCATCAAGCATGAGACGGTGCTGAGCGATGTTGTCTTGAATTGCAGCACGCTGTGCAGACTGCTTCACGGTATTCCTAATACATGTGAGCAAGGCATTGTAAAGGTGAAGAGGATGATGTACTCATGAATGCTGATAAGCGTGTCCTCCAAGGAGCGCTTGGCAGGGATCTTCTTGACATTATCACGAGCACATAGAATCGCTGCAGAAAGGTTCAGGCCCTCGGTCTTGACTTTGACCTTCTTGCTGGCCGCAGGGTCAATATTCTCCTTGATCTTCTTCAGCGGGCTGCAAACAGGGGTTGCAGGCGGTGAGGTATCCCAGCCTGGGATAGGGCTCGCAGAGCGACGTGGAGGTGTCGCAGTTAGATTAATGAGCGCGGGATCGATGAGGCTGTCGGGGAAGCGCTCAGGTGCCGGTGGCTGAAGGTGAGTGATCTTGCGCCCGTCGGGGCCAACACCAGTGATAATCGAGGGTGGATTGACGTTGGCATGCGTGCTATAGAGGCGATGGAAGATCGGGAAGATCGGGAAGTCCTTCACGATTTGACCTAGATCAATTTGTTAGTGGCGAGCGCAGTGATTTAACGACACACGCACCCCACAAGTTTTGCGCATCCATGGGTGTCTCCGGGTTTGGCCCATTCTCGGGGATGTGGGAGGCCATGTACTCGTGCAAGCCCTCGTCACGGTCGTCGTTTCCACCGAGGCCACCACCGGTTTGACGAAGCCTTTTGGCATGCTTCTTGTACGTGCCATAAACACTAGTGTTAGAAACTGAACCATAGTTAATACAACTAAATCTCAGTACGTCGTAGAAGTACTGGGACAGTACCTGAACCGTAGTTAATACAACTAAATCTAAGTAAGTTATGAGTTCTTGTACTGTCCATGGATAATGTCCTGGGCTTACCTCAGTATGTCGTAGAAGTACTGAGGAAAGCTTTGAGCCCACGCGCGTCTCGTGCATATAGGCGCACAGCCCGATCAACCCATTGACAGGAAGTCACCGAGATTGCTGTGCAGTGCATCTGCTTCAACACTCCTCCTCAATTCGGAGACTGTCTCAAGCCCATCTCGAATCGGTGAAACGCTGACTATCTGAACAAGTGTGAAATGTAGTGAAATGTAAATCAGCGCTTAGAGCACTAATAACACAAAACCAACACTAAACACAGATCCAAACAATAAACGGTGCGAGTACGGGGATCGGACCAAGTATTAGGTCTCTGGTTGCGCTAAATATAAGTAATAGCTATTTACACGTAAATACTGATGCAATTCAATTAGTTGATCTAGTGACTCAGATGAGGTCTAGAAGATGCCAAGAGGTGTTTTTATCTCGTGGGGTGGGTGGATTAGTCCTTAGATGTTGTTATCCTTTCAGTGTTCTCGGTCCCTTATGATTCTGTTCCTTGTTCTATCAAATCTGTTTGCCTAAATCCTTAAGAAACCCTTATGAAACCCTTATGAGTCGGTTCCGTGTCCTGTTTCCTTAAGATTCTAGCGCGAGATGTGATCCAACAACCAACAATATATTGACCGAAATAACTAAAAGAACTTTACAAGTTCCAAGAAGTACTCCGAATGAATACAAGGCTTCCCAAGTGACAATACCAGCAGGGCTGAATACGTCTAGCAAGAAGGGGTGGATTCACTGCCTTCCCTCTCTGAACCTGTCTGTATTTATACAAATGAGTGACACAACATGCAGGACTAATAAAATATAAATAGTACATGAATAATTAGCAATGAGCACGCAATGAATACAAACGGATAAATAAACGGTTAAATAGATACTTTGTTCCGAGACCTATGTTCTGATTTGGTTCTAATCCCAGAGATGGCATCATATTATGATGTGGATTTTACCCGTGTCTAGCCCTCTCTGCAGAACCATGGTTAAATTGTCATATAGTATGACTTTCGGTACGGGAAAATGGATAAACCACTCCAACACACGAATGATGGAGTTAGTGGATCAATCCTCCCTTGGCAACGACTGTGCTACCCAACCCAGACCTCGGTCCAAGCGTCGAATATCAAACATGCCATGGATTGATCCATCGGCTACTGCCGGACTGTTCGGGCCGTGTTCCACTTTCATCAAAGGTTCCTTTGTTCGTTGATTCCCAACTCCAGTAGTGTACTTTTCAGGTGTAATTTATAGTCAGAATGGATGGTGTGTGTATGTCCTTGGTATAACACTTTATCTCTGTCCCAATTCGATCGAATGGTTGGACTTTGAATTACGCGTAAATACACAGCAGCTCCTCAGGCCGTTGACCCTCGTGGTATCGGTGACCTGACAAGTCTTTACTATGTAACTAGAGGCGTAGTGCCTTTAGCCAACAGATCGGACCTCTCTATGGCTCTTTATGGGCACGATATAGATAAGTTCTGGTTCCACTTTAGTAAGTGGAACAAGGACGCAGAAATTGGTAAATTTCAGGCTTGGCCATTTTGCATGCTTATCATCTCCCCTTTTCATAAATGTTGACTGTCCCCAGTCAACCAACTCTTTTTCTGACCATTCCCAGTGCCTGTTTAGGCTCCATTAATTTTTCCCCGGTTACTCCACTAGCCGATAGCCGATGAAATCAGCGGACGCAGATCTTTTTGATTGACACTTCATGTCAACCCCTTCTGCTCGTGATTCTATTTTGGCAAACCCAATTTATCTGTCTGAGCTCCCTTTGGTGTTTATGGGCCGAGTTTCTGTTAATCATGATTTATCTATTATTTATCTGATCAACCCGGACCTTATACTCCATCAGGGTAGTAGTCTTCTTTGATTACTCGACTTACGCGTAATTCCGCTTTACCAGAAACGCTCTCCTTCCACTTGGTCTGCTTTTCAAGACTTACTCCTTGTTACCAGGAAATCATTTTCCAACCAGGTCAGCTGATCGGTTCGCAATATTGGCATACAGGGTTCAACAAGTCAAAACTAAAATTTTTCACTTGTTTACTACCGTCATGTCCAACATTAACGCGCCATATACTGCTTATGAGATTCTTCATGGGGACCACCCTGAACAGTTCAACTTCCAGGAGGGAGTCCAAGCCTACCCTGAGGGCCTCTTCCCTTCTAGCTTGTCTGGTCTCCCTTATACCCCGGTTTTCTCTATCCACAGTATCGAGGACAGCGATTTCCCTTTTTACGGTAACGAAGAAATGGGCCTTTACTTCTTGGATTGTCTACCAATTGCCCGCCTCGTGGAGCTGGCCAAAGACCCACTGCGTCTCGCCCGCGTCCATACAGAATACATTCGGTCCTTATTTGTTCTCGCTGAGCCAGCATTTGTACGTCTTAATTAATTCCGCGTAATTGTCTTTTAGGCTCTTTGCTCATGGAACTCTTTTTAGGAGACGTATGTTTCTGCCAGCGGCTACAAGTTGACCCCTCCGTCGTTCTTGGTAACAGCCGTTATCTGCTCCCTTGGTAGAGCATACCAGCGACTTTCCTTTGGAGAACAGGTCCTCCAAGCGACTTTGTTTTTCAGATTGCACCAGGGACGACTGGACCCAGACGTGGTGCGTTTTTATTTGCCCCAGTTCATCTACAGTATACCTGCTAATGACCTTTGTCTTTTCTACAGAACGCCCCGCGTGCTTTCCGTTTTCCAAACGCCACCTCGTACACCCTCCCCCGCACGTATGCACCCTTTCGTTTCTTTTCCTTGGAGGAGCACTCGTTCTTCCGAGCGTTCCGGACTGCTTCCGTCGTCCATCTCCTTCAGCACATCATTAATCGTCGAAAACCCGAGAGCGAGATCTCCCTCTTTTATCAAGATATATCAAACTCTATCCCAGAATTGGTAAAACCCCTTTTTATTTCTCATCAAGGAAATCGATTTTAATTTTCGCGTAATTCAAATTTTCTTAGGAAACTGCTTGCGAGGAAGTCATGAGCGGATCAATCTCTTCTGAATTGGTCTCTGCCTTCTTCCATAGCCTCGAATTTTTATCAAGTTTGCTCCCGAAACGCCAGAAGCAGCAACTCGAACCGGTTCTCCCGACTGGCTTGATTCGGCTGGTACGTCCCTAGGATTTTCGCCCAGTAGCCCCGTACTAAACTCTTCTTCAGTACCGTTCTTATTTACCCGACGATTTCTTGCTACCTATAGCTGATTTTGTCCCCACACCGTTTTTCACCCTTAACGTCCCAGCTGGCTCCCTTGCCTACGAGCCTACCCAAGATGGTGAGGAGGACCGCCCCGAAAGTCAGACTTTACGCGAAATTGAGGCCAGCGAGGAGGAACCTTCAGTTCCTAACCCTCTTACCGGTGACTCGCCCGTTTATCACCCCAGTCCGGTAAGTTTAATTTTTCTCAACCCCCTTTCGAGCTACTTTACTGACTTCTTTAATTTTTCTTTACTAGGCTGCGAGTATTGAAGGTGATTTCGAAGGCGGGATCCCTGAATCAGGTAGCCCCATTCGTCCTTCACCAGCTTCTCCGGACCCCAGACCAGAAAGCGAGGAACCACTTGATTTTTCAGTAAGTCTGATTTACACTTTTTATTTACGCGTAAATCACGACTTTCCTGTCCAGACTGTCCCTAACAAAGGCAAGGGCAAACAGGTCGTCCCTTTGGAGTACGTGGTGAAAGGACGCCGGCAATGCGTCCTCACTGATTCAGACAGAAAGACAGGAACAGTGATCTAGATTGTCGTAGTGTAAGTGAAAGACAAGATAGGAATACATGAAAAGAAATAGTAACCTAGATTGTCGTAGTGTAAGTGAAAGACAAGATAAATAAGTACATCTGATGGAAACATTTAAATACTGGGATCATCCATCAAAGATGGTTAGTAATAATTGGACTGGGTTTCATCAATCACTGTAAGTAAGTCCCAGACTTACACCCTCCCCCACTTCAAAAAATTTGAATGGTTTACAATTCTTCTTCTTCTTCCTCCCACACATCAAGTGCAGCTGTGTCCTGCATGTCCCGACCAGCGACCCACTCATCCCATTCAGCACCATATCCTTCCCAGCAAACCAAATATTGCTTGCCACGTCCTCGTTTCCTCTCATCCACTATCTTCTCAACTGTCCACTCTACAGCACCATCAGGTGTAATGACAGGTCCTGGCCGACCTGGTTCACGGGTTGGGAACAGTATAGGGTCATTAGGGATGTGACGTTTCAAAAGGTGAGCATGAAATCCTGGGAACAGTTGAGGATTGTTGGGAAGTTTCAAGGTATATTCAGAACGCTCTGGAAAGGCCTTGACCACTTCATACGGACCATCATCTCGTGGCATGAATTTGGTTACTCGCTTAGCTCCAGCTCGCTTGTAATCACGACGCCGATTTGCAGTTGAGAGCATAACTCGGTCACCAATTTGGTATATATCTTCAGCTGCACGATGTATATTTGCATGATAAGCCTGTCTGACTTTAGCAGCTGCCAAGCTGTCTTGAGCTGTTTGTACATCCAACTCAAGCTTTTCAATGAGTGCCCGAGCATCCAACTCATCCACAGTTTCTCCACCAATTCCAGGTGCAAGGGCTGGAATAATCCGAGGTGAATGACCAGATTTCAACTGGAATGGTGAAAATCCAGTAGAAGCATTGAGTGTATTCATTATGGCAAAGCGAACTCGCGGTAGTGCAGCACACCATCCCTTCTGATTACGATCTACATGGTAGCGGATGGCCTGGACAACTGTTTTATTGGTGCGTTCACTACCTCCATCTGTTTCTGGATGGTAAGATGTAGACATCTTCAGTTTCACTCCTGTAAGCTTGTGTAGAGCTTCCCAGAGTTTAGATGTGAATGCTTTGTCCCGGTGATAAGCCGTGAAACCAAGTACACATGAATTTTGCGATTTTGCACGATTCAGTGTGTCAACACGCACTGAGGGACCATCAGGGCACTCTGACTGAGTGGTTCAGTCTATTAGCACAAGCTACGAGGTTAACGAGGACTTCTACCGGTACCTTCACAAATGGGGCCACCAGATATCTTAGTTAACTAAGGAAACTTGACGATGGTGGCAGAGAAACTAGGGCATACAAGGCCTAAGGCTGCTTGCTAGGACACAAACAGAATACCAAAGAGGTTGCGAGGTCAAATATACCAAGTGCTGGCAGGCAACAGTGGGAAGAACCCAATTATTCGCGACAAGACTATTTAGACCTGTTTTACCCAAAACTGAGGACGCGTTTGATCACGCATTGGGTCCAGACCGAGTCTGGGGATGACTTGAACAGTAGGACATGATCCAGCCGTTTAGCCGCGAGGATAAACCAGAGAGAGAAAGACAGATTGCGATATTGTGGATGAACCACCAAACCAAACCACGGATTATGGGGTATCATTAGGAAGGTAGAAGAGATGTGCATGAGCTTCAAGACTAATCAGGCCCGGGACAAGAGGCTACAGACGAAGAAGACACTTTCTATCCACTTAATCAGCAATCACATGTGTCGTGTCAAACACCACATGTCCACCATATGTCTCCACAAGACACGACCAATCAGGAGCCAGGGATTAGGATTCAGGTGCCGCGAACCAACGGACATTGTACAGTAATCATCGTGATGTAAACAATAGGGCAGTAGTATAAAAGGGCAGCAGAAGAAGAGGGCAAGCTAGCACATCTAGGGGCGCTGTACACGTTGTGTCAGCCACTGGAACGTCGCTCTGATAGCCGTGGAGGTTAGATTGCATCAAACGATTTATATACCAGACTCAGAATCAGAACACGGCAATTGATAGAACACGGCAATAGTCAGAACACGGCAAACAGACCCAGAACATTGAACAGAACACTGAAACCGTCGAAAGACACAAAAAGCGCAGACTTAACGGTCTTAAAACCTACCCTATACTGTCTCCTTGACGTCCTAGACGTTACTTGCCCAATACAACTTGACTTGACCAGTCAAACCTTGCAAAAGCGCGAGCGACCCTTAGTTAACTAAGCGATCGACCGAGAAACCAGCTGCTATCAAGTCTAATACTTGACTTACACCCCCGAACTTGCACTCTGACTCTCTCTATTGAGGGGTTAGTTGTTGATAGTGTTGTGTGTTGTGTGTGGTTTAGAGTTCATAGCTCTGCTGCATTAGCATTTCGCATTTCGCATTCACACATACCTGAGAGTTAGCGTTTTCATCTGGAGCCCACCGCGAGGGGTAGATAGCTTAAATTGCTCGAATCGAACGTCGGGTCCCAAAGTTTCTTTGGACCAACCAAGCTAGCAAGAAAGTTGTCCCTGCATTGTTATTCATAACACCCTGCACAAAAACCCGAGTTATTACAACTCAAAGCAAGTCTCTCCTTCGTCATAACGGCGAGGAAAGGCAAAGACAAAAGAACTTCTGAAGAAGTTCATTCAGGATCAGGGTCACAAGCCAGCTCCAGTTGGGTTAAACCTCCTCCTAGACAAACTCGCGCGTCGCAAAGAGCAGGAACTATTCCTCCT